>CABEEJ010001583.1:69519-148713 GCA_901482245.1 Timema douglasi
GGGGGGGGGGGGGGGGGGGCACAACTTCGCGGACGTGCTTTAAAGTGGCATTATATCCAAGACATCGTCGGTTATTCAGTGGCGTCTGACGGTGACTAAGGTTGTAATGAGAGGAAATGTTCAGTTTGTTTATGAAGGTCAAGGAAAAGAGCTTGACATGTATACCACGTGCCCGACCGACGCAGGTCGTGTCGATCCAAACCACCAAACCATCATCGTATCGAGAGGCATTCATGTTGGCGCGGCCCATGGCTTCGCCGACGGAACAAAAATAGCTGGTAGTAACGAGGATGCGCTCGAAAGCTCCTACAGTCGTCAACACGTTCTTACTTTATGTTGAGACCGATATATCAATCGTCACAGGAGTCAGTAGAGTAAAGGCGCTAGAACAGTCGAGCAGAAATTCATAAACTCCAGAAACCAAGTTTTTTAAAAGTGTATGACACATTTAACCCTGAGAGATGCAGTATCTACAACTATATACATTACACTCCAAACCCGATTCCAGGACAAACTATTTCGGACAAGGCCGAATTGATCCATTCTGCCGCTTGTAGGATAAACCGATTCATCCTGATGTTTTTTAGCAGTACTAGTTTTCATTCTTCTTAACCCGTACGACGAATCGACCTTGAACAGGTTTAATCATTCACAGTTCGCGCGCAAATGTTGTCAGCTAACCTAACCTAATCCAACCTAGCCCAACCTAAGCCTGGTTTGGCCTAATACAATTGTAGGCTATACTAATTTATTCTATGAGCTAGGGCAAAATTTCAGGATTAATGACTTTAGACTAGGTAAAACTAGTACATCCTGAGGCCCTTATGATGTATTAGTTAATCCTATTTCGATCTAGTTTGTCCTGGAATCGGGTTTGTACGGTAGTATATATATATATATATATCATTGCTGCCATCAACTCTGTGATACAGTCGGCTCAAAATAGTAAATTTACACAAACACGTGGATCATTTATGATATGCGGTTGGTATAATACAGTAACATTGCAGTCGATGTAGATAGCAGCACTGTTTTGATTTGTCTGTAAACAGAAGCTGTGTCAAGGGATGTGTAGACAAGGAGTAGTTACATGAGGCAAGCCCATACTGAAAATTATTTACACTTGGATTCCGTATTATCCGGTCCGGAATTCCCCCACTTCAAGCCAGAAAATCGTGTGACTCTAGTATATATTGTTTATGGTTTTTGTAGACAGCCCTATTGGAATAAGTTATACAGGGTGGCCCACAGGAAAGTAGCCCACCTCCTATATCCAGCAGGCGCCTCTCTCTAAATTAGAGGAGATCAATCCCCTTACACCCATATTGTGACATGAATAATGAGCAAGTGAACTGATTATCTAAAGCTTTATTGACTTATCCATATGTTACAACAGACGCTGAAAGGGGGTTGGAAGGGGATTGACCTCTTCCAATTCAGAATGGGGTGCCTGCTGGATATAGGAGACAAGCTACTTTTCCGTGGGCCACCCTGTACTACCTAAGTTTATCATAATTACTGAAACACGAAATTGACTATAATTTGTAAATAAGATTAAATAAGACACATGTTTTGTGACCTGACGCCCACTACCCCCCTCCCCCACCACCTCCCTCATGTGCGTTCCTCGTTTCATTGTCACTCTACATCATGTACAGTGGCCCCATGGCTTCTTTGGTGCTGACTGACAGCTCACAGCTGAAATCTAACAGTCGACATTTAGGTATATATCTACATTTTGACTGTCTGAAGTGACAGCTGCTAAACATATGTTTTTGCAGATCATATGGTTCTGCGTAGGGATACATAATTTGGTCTGATAGCTTTTCAAAGCCGTCAGCTGTCAGCTGTGAGCTGTCAGTCAGCACCAAATAAGCTATGGGGCTACTGTACGTGTGTATAACCCGAACCTGTAGCAGGACATGGTGAGGAATACATTTTTGTAGGAAAACAATATTTACGATCACAGGATCTGGATCAGTGAATCCCACGGACTATTTTTTTTATTACTTCGCTTCTACTCTTGACGTAGTCAATGTACTATTGGAAGGGTAATAAAAATGTCCCGCGTATTGTCACAGAGAAACAAAATGAGTGCGACATTCATAAGACGTCATAAACATCCGTATTTACCTCTTATTGGTGATTCATGGGGGAGGGGGGTGGGGGGTCTTGTGACGGCAGAGTATTTTTATTTAACGTTTGTCTTATTATTTTTATTGGTACGTTTAAGAACAGAGACGAGTGTGTTCAAGGGTTATTAATAGTTCGTTTGTCGGAAGGATGAGAGTATTTACCACCCACAGTAGCGGCCGAGTGAACCTAAGACGTTATCATTACCTTGGACTTGGACGTCGTTGATGAAGGTCGAGGCGTGAATAATATTAAACTTGTGCACTGAGAGGTGGGAAGAAGGAAGGGAAGGGGGGCGGGAACGAAGGAAAGGGAGGAAGAATTTATTTTGATATAATATTCGCCGTTGATCTCCACGCATTGGTAATTTTTTCACAGTGTGTTAATACTCAATCAAAATATATACAAAGTTAATTTCTTATATACAAGGATATTGATATATATATATATATAATATAAATAAATGTATACATACATATAATATATATATGTATACATATTTTTTTAAACATACACTAAAATCAAGTTCCAATGTTTTTTATTTTATTTTTAAATATAAAAAAACATTAATAGGATTCGATTAATCGTCTAGATATCAAGTCTGAACTTAATATTAGTGAGTCAGATTCCGTTACATCTCACTCGGGTGTGCGGTTTCTAGTAGCGTGCCACGCCAACAGACTAATTGCGCCTATAATAATAATCAAATAATACTTCTGCCATTAGTGACGTAACAATTAGCATAAAATTACAAACAAATTCAGTAGTGGTGATGTGTGAATGAAAGTGACTTTGCAAAGTGCATTAACTCCTTTGAAATGTGGCAACAGGCAGAATGGATCATCGTATAAATTTTTCCAATCATTAGGTGATAGTTTTTGATAAGGATGGATCAGGAATGGATTGTTGGTTTAGTATAGATGTAAAACTGTTAGAATAAGTGAATAATTTTGTGTTTACTAGCAGAATATTCTGTGAAATTGACAGACGAGTGAATGCATCTCAGAGAGTAGTTGGATGTAAGTGGACTATTGCAAAAATTTAAAAAAAAATGAAGTATCGAAAGAGGCAAAGTTGACACTATATAAAAGTATGTTGACGCCATCATTGTTTTATGGATGTGAAGCATGGATTTGTCAGTAGAAACTCAAGAGCAGGGTGAAGGAGGTTGGAATGAGATATCTAAGAAATATGGAGACACTCGTATGGACAGAGTCAGTAATGAATGGGTGCTGAAGGAGTGCGGTTAGAAAGGGAGTACAGTAGGTTAAGGTGAAAGAAGCATATTACGTTGGTTTGAGTATGTTTAGAGGATGTGTGGCTCGACAGACGAAGCAAATATATGAAGGTAGAGTGTGTGGATCAAAAGGACGAGGTTAAGGGTGGTAGAAGAATGTGTGAAAACGAGAAACTTTAAAAGTTTTAAGAATAAAAGAGAAGAATAAGTGTACAACAAAGAAGCGTAAGTGCACAGGACAAGATCAAATAAAATCATAGTTATTTTACTTAAATTGACAACCTCAATGGTATATCGGCCAGAGTTCTTGGCTAGACGTTCCGGGTTAGATCCCCGGCGCTTACAGATTGTTCTGTGAAGAAGTTGGTCTGGAACGGGGTCAACTCAGCCGCGATGAGAACAAATGGAGAATCTACTTGAATGGAAATGTAAAGAAGGCTCCGGTATAGAAAACTGAGATTAACAGCCGAAGAGTTAGTTGTGTTGACCATAAGACACCCTGAATCATCAGAAGTTGTCACTATCTTCACCAACAGAAGGTGGTCACTCTGTTGGTATGGTTCGATTGCGGGATGACGCCACGGAGATTAATAACTGTCAAAATATTTAACGTAAATATAAACAGACTATTTCTATAGACTGGTATACTTAATTAAAACATGGCAGATGTGATGACCCGCATCTACAGGCACGTGGATTAAATGTCAAGGTCATCATAATCGGGTTTTACCGGTGATATGTAGTTAGGGGTTCGAATCCTGACCAGCTGTACAAGTGGTGTTCTTCCTTAATTTAGTTTACACTCTGTATCCTCGCAAATGATGATGAATATCGCCTAGGTTTTACCATCCTCATATTTTTACCCCATTGACATAGTTAGAATGCGTTTAACCCGGATGGAAAATAAACCGTTGTGGAAAAAGCAACATCCTGATCATTACAATGTAACGGTATAAAAGTCGAACATATTTAAAATTGTTAATTATTTATACTTTCTCGCATGACACAGATAGAGAAAGTATTGTGATTGTAAAAAATCTATACACATATTTTGATGGATGTCGACGTTTAATGGATGACCCCTGAATTCGAAAAAGTATGTTTTTCTTTGCCATCAGTTTGTTAAAGGGACTAGAGCCAAAACCATTCTACCGATCAGGGTAAAACTTTGTATCTAAGGTTTTCATAGGGTTCACCGGAGGGATTTCGAAAATAGCCATCCAACCTTAAAACTAAGGGTGAATGTAGAAAAAAAAAATGGATTTCCTAAAAAATTGGCTTTCAAGATTTTGACTAAATTTCTCATCCAGGCAATATTTAGCATTACAAACAAAATGGCTATTCTAATTTTCCAATGAAAATGGCTTTGAGAGTACTTTCTAATTCTGTTCATAGCTATCTCCGCAACTCTTAGAGATACAAATTAAATTATCATCACCAAGTTGTATTACTATTGTGAGCTCAGCCGCATGGCGTAGTGATCAGTGCTCCTGGCTAAGAGTCTAGCGGTCCCAAGTTCGATTCCCGGCTGGTACATTGGGTATTTTTCCCAGAGGTCAATTACCCCAACGGTCACCAGGATTTAGTTAGTAAAGCTTATGCTAGTTTTAAGAGTTTCCACTGGCTACACATTCTCATACTCACTATCACCATCACCTCAAATCATCGGGACATGGAAAGAGCTTCCACGGAAAGAATGTAAGGTTAGTACATTCGGATGTCCCCCGGACAACGGTACATTATTACTGGCTAATCTTTCTACTAATGGGCTACGAATGATGTATTCCATATTATATTAATAATAATATTAATATATTAGTAAAAGTATGCATACAAAACTTATTGGTAAATATATTTTTTAAATTGAGGTTTGGGAAAGTGTTTGTTATACTCTTTGGTGAACACAGATATTACTTTTTCCTTAATGTGTTTCTGTAACAGTGTATATTATTTCATGTATTCTTTTTGGTGGAATGTTTCTGAAACAATGTGTATTATTTTGTTTCACATATCTTACGGGTTTTGAGTAAATATCTCCATCTTAGAGAAAGGAGGATAAAGCTATGTGCTGTGCACCGTAAGCCTATAGTTTATTTTTACTATGGACATTAATAAGTATGAAATTATTGATATGTAGGTGGAAGAGTGATAAAAAAATTGAGGGGAAAAATCTCAATACACTCGACTGGTATTCGAACCACGAGTACTACGTTACCACCAAATCAAACTAGACTAAACATATGCCTTTAATTTATTTATATACGCGCCTCACGATTCGGATAAGTTTGGTATCAATCCGTCAAAAATTAAATGAAGGGGATGGGTGGGGGGGGGGGCGGGGGAGAGGAGGAAGACGTTTAGACAAAACCACAATGCTAAATATTATCATTACAGTTACAAATTATTTATTGCTAAGTCTATTTTATTATGATGGCTTGGGGACAAAGTTATTTTCCTAAATAGTTTTCCCCTCTCTTTTTTATGAAAATTTGGGTGCATTTTCTCTTAATTATTCCTAACCAATTTACACTAAATTAGTGTAAATCTTCAGATATCCAAAACGGGTAGTAAGATTCAAGGCCATAGCCAGTCAAATAACCTCAGTGGGGAGGGGGTGGGGGATTGGTGGGCACATATCCCAATTGCTGGAAACTAGAAAAAATTCTAAATGCTAGACAGTTTTAGACGCTCTCTGAAGTGAGTTACTTTTTCTGCCGAAGGCTTGGAAAATTTCTAAATATTTAACACCTCTAGAAGCTATCTGAAGTGCTTTTTATGGTAACATAGCCCCCTAATTTGTATTTGTATCTTAATTTTGATATGGTTTGAACCATAAATAAAGCCATATAAATTCTGTTCATAAAACTTCGTGAGGGTTTTGAACCCCGAAACACCCCCCCCCCCTCCCTGAATACGGCCTTGGTAAGATCCAATACGCAAAAATAATTATTAATATTATTATAAGCTAGCAGAATTAACCGATATAGCCCTGGGTAACTACATAATGTATTGCTTGGTTACCCTCTGGCAACGCTTTTATTTGCTTCAAGCAGACTTGAAAAAAAATAGTTTTTTCTTTCGACTTAGTTTTTAATTAATTTAATAAAATCTAATTCAAATTTTAAAATTCTGGCTCTAAGATGTAACTGTTCGTGCACAGGGGATATATTAAAAAATAATAATAATAAGCCCTTTGCACACGGTAGAAATTCGCGCAATGTTCAAGACAAACGGACAAACAAACTCTTCATTTTATTTATACAATATAATTATTCACACACACACACACACATATGTATGATTGCAATTCAAATAATGTATGTTACTATTTTGTGAGTTTTGTTTATAATAGTAATAATTAGTAATGTGCTTAGCTAGACAGTTGTATAAACTTGTGTTATAGTATTGATAAATAAATTATAAACTGTTATTACTACTACTACTACTATTGGAGAGAGTATCCCGTAGCTCACCCCTCACCTTGACTGAGATAGTAGACAACTAGCGCTAGTATGAAGACGCTTGTGACGAGGAAGACACCAATCACGACGACGCTCTTCCTGAAATGCATGGTGCCACGCGCTTCAGGTCTGTCCGGCGTGCGTGAAGCGTCGCAGCTGACTGACTGGTTGCCTAGCGCCACGGCGCGCTCTTATTACCAACATACTTTTTTTGCCTCACCCCTTCCCCCCTCTTTCCATTTTCCCACTCTCTCTCTCTCCTTCGCAATCTTTTCGACCCTTTAACAGGGTTCCAAGTATTTAACAAGTTTCTGTTTCCATGCTGAGCAGGTCGCGGTTTTATACCTGTTTCCCAGAGAAAATATTAATTGGCATGACATTTTATTTCATTTCATTTCATTTAATTTTGATTTATTTGAGGTATTTAACGTGAAATTACTGAACCGACTGATTATATCAACACACGACTTATAAACTAACTTAATTCTAGAACAGACACAACATTCAATCCCCGGGTGTTAATTCATCACTGTGAAAGGTTGAGTCCATATTTCACTAATGATACATTTTTCGGCCATGCCAGGAATCGAAACCGGGACCCTTAACTCAGGAGGCAGACATGTTACCGAATGAGGTAAGGTTTTGAACGGACATCTTATATAGCTAATTTGATTCTGGTAGAAACTTTTAAATTAGATTTTCTAATCACCGCGTCTTACTACCTATACAGATTAGACCCATATATGATAATTACTAGAACGGGTATAGGTATGAGAAAGGAAGCATTTTAGGGGTAATCTACCCACCATTATGTTGAAAAGGGGTAAATCAACCACATATAATTTATCACTTTGTTTTGACTGTCATCTCTCCCCTCTAGTTCGGGTTCAGATCCTTTAAGACTGACCTTCCCAGCTTTACCCCTTAAATAAATCATTAATAATAACCTTGATGTTAGACGATCCATTATTATTTTACAGAAATCACCAGAAAAATATTTCCATGGTCATACTGGGGATTGAAATAATGTCATCATGACTTAAAGCTGAAGTAATAACTTTTTTCATTTCATAGTATTAGTTTAAAATTTACAAAACATAAACATAAGGATTTCATTAACTGACCAGGCATTTAAAATTATTAAAGTTAGATTTAAGGATGGGTCGAATCCTATATTTTTCGAATCCGAATCTTAAATTTTCTTTTGAATCTATAACCCAAAGGTATCCTCGAATTTAAAATGGAATAAAAGAAATGGTGTTAGATTTGGTGTCTGACAAATGCTATTTTGTTTGTCAAGTCTATTACGTCTTAAACAACCAAGATTACACTTTTTTAGCAAATTAATTATTATAATAAAGTTATGACTTTTTTGTGATTTTTATACTCTCTCAACTTCATAACAAATTGCTTAAAATTGTTATTTCAAGTTAATGTTTTCATAATTGTATTCGAGATTCTTTTTTTCGAGATATTTACTAATATCGAATCTCTTGAATAACATAGAAATCGAAGGGTTCTAGGAATCTGGAACTCAAGTGTCCCATTAGTAGTTAAATATGTCCTGCGGGGGTCAAACTATGGATCCTTAAACTCAAAAACAAATATCAACGTTTAAGAAACACAATACTCAAATCCATTTTAAAATTGAATTGTTTGAAATGTATTGTACTCGTATATTCTTTCTTATCCCTTAGAGGAAAAAAACGAATGTTGGATTAGAAAGTTAGTTAAGATGCATGCGTGCATGGCTCGCAGCCCATGTCATTGCGGGTAGCTCCCAACTCGACTGGAAATCAGTCCGGTGGTCCTGAAAAGTTCATCCTGACGCTCCCGCGACTACCCCTACGCTCCCAGGGGTCTATCTTCATACAGTCAATCGATTATAGATTCCCTTCAATTCTCCATCAAAGCCATACTCTTTACAACCTAAACTTTTAAATCCTGATCATAATTATGTATATTACATTGAGCATAGTTCAATCTCAACTAGATGTATTTCCCAAGCTCTTTCTTCAAACACAGTCTAGCAGATATATATTCTCTTCCATTCTCCATCCAGTTGATACCCTTCACTGATTAAAGCCGTAAATCTTGATGAGAATAATTATATATAAATAGAATTATATATTATATCTATATACAGTGCTTAATTTCTGACATCGGCGTTCCGGTACCTCTATTAAGGCAAACATGAAACTCCGAAAATATACCTTTGGTAAGACGTGATTCACAAATAAATTACATTCATAAGCGCGGTGTTTTATTTAAAAATTAGCTACTCATGTAAACAATAGTTTATGTACCCAACAATGACAGATACATTCCCTAACACGGAGTCTTGTTTTCTCTCATCACTGAATAAAATTACCGATGCAAACTTCATTTTAGATCTTGGCTTGATATGCAATGCGTTACAGGAACTATCCGAGTTGAGCAAGACTTTGCGGCATCGAAATGTTTGGCCTAGACTTTGCAAACGAAAAAGTGAAATTAACAATATCTGTATTTGAAAGTAGAAAATCAGTACCAGGTACTTATTATAGCACAGCCCTAGAAGCAGTACAAAAATTAATTTTGTGGGAGTTCCTCTTCATAAAAGGGAAGGGCGCAAGAGTAATGATCCTTTAGATCCTGAGAAGTTCTACGAAGTATTAGAACAATCAATTGAGAAGAGACTGCTGAGTGAACAAGATTTGGGGATTGTTAACTTTATAAAAGTAATAGACATGAAAAACTGGCCCAAAAATGTGTAAATAACTTTTGGGGAAAATGAAATGAAATTCGCTGCCAAGTTCAAACTTGTTGTATTATAAAGGCCCGCGTTGGGTACCAATTGTAAAATCTCAAAGAAAAGCCCCACGGTTAGGGAGCAATTACAAAATACCACTCAATGGGCGCTGATTGACGTATTCTAGAAAAACCCCTTGATGGGCACAACATGTAAAACACTGCAAAAAGGCGACATCTAATCTTAACTTCCGTCCCTGGCTAGCTCAGCTTCACTTATCGACGCGATTATCATATAAGTAAATTTCCACTTATACAATAAATGTACTTTGAGATCACTTTTATATTAATCTATTACTAGAACATATTCCTTTATACGTTATTACTATACCAATTTACAACTTCAGCTTGTATCATTGACCCGTCCCTACACCAGTCACCATTCACTATATCATAATTAAACATGTGGCGACAAGCAACACATGTCTTGTCGCCACCTAAAGTCACTGTGCGTCTCCGACTGGTGTAACAGTCGAGGTTTGTTTCTGCCTTGCATATTTTACAAACTCTGATTATATCGACGACTGCACCAGAGTGTGCTGACAATCTCAACCTATCATAAAAGAGTAGATTGGATTCTGGATTTCTCATTGGCTGGACACTCCATACTAAGGAAAAGGTGTATTTCTCTTTGAACGAAAACTAAGTGCAATATCAGCTCTTTATGTTTTGGTTTCATCATCCAACGCACCCAGAAAGAACATTTAGAATAAAATAAATGTATTGCCTTCCAAACTCCCTGAAGGGCTTAAATATTCTAAAATTCAAACGAAAAATTAAAAATATTATAAATTAAAGAGAATTTCCGAATTTAAATATAAAATGCAAATAAAATATTAAAACTGCAGTCTCATTCTTCCTTTTCGAAACAACATAGGGGTTACAAACTCAATTAAAGGCAATAAATTGGGAGTTTCTAGGAATACGTATATAGTAAGACATTTCCGGACAGTCTTGTTGTATTGAAGAATGTAATCACGTCAGTTGCTATATCTTCCTGTGAATGTGAGAGGGTTTTTTCCCAGATGAATTTGATTATGACATAACTAAGAACATCTTTTAAAACAACCGTCTCTCTGGTATTTTATTCATAAGAATAATTGGCACCCTCTTCGTTTATTTAAGCCCTCCAAGTATGTTGACTCGTGGCTTATATCAGGACAGCATTCTGCCATAGACACTCAGGCCCGTATGCAATATTGCGTCATAGATAGTACTAGTGGGAGGCTCATACTCTGCCTGTCTCAAGATATTGCGTCATAGATAGTACTAGTACGAGGCTCATACTCTGCCTGTCTCAAGATATTGCGTCATAGATAGTACTAGTACGAGGCTCATACTCTGCCTGTACTCTGGCTGTTCTCAGCATCGTCCTCGCATACGGGCCTCAGAGTAAGGAAAGGTCTAGAGACATTGAATATGATGAAAACACGGAACGACTGTGGAGTTGATTCTAAAATGGAGTAAATTTTTTTACTAATTCTGTGTATAGTTATCGTGTCTGTGTATTTTTAATTCAAAATACATCTGTAAAAATTAAAACCATTTGTTTTGGGTAATCTATGACCTTAAATTTCTAATCGCCCCTATCATTTCCATGTGTATTAAATATAATTGAAAAACATTAAGACACAATCACATTATGATACATTAAAAAAAAAAATCTGCTTTTGGAAGAAAATAATGACTTAAACACACATCTTTTGAAACTTAATTTTTTTTTTAATTCTGCGGGGAGGGGGTGCAGCACACTCTCCGGTACTTAAAATTTTAGAGATTAACCACTGTGTGTGTATATATAAATCTATGTTACATTAAGCCTAGTTTCATCCCTCTTTAATATTTACCTCTCCTTACTTTTCAGGTCATAAATCTAATAATGTGCATGGGTGTATTTCAGGACCAAACCTTCAGGACAAAGGTTAAATAAATAGTATAATTTCTTTAAATGCATATATTCTTAAAAGTAACACACATTCAGTAAAGATAGGTTCATCTCTCATACATATAGTAAATCCATACGAGGCTATTATTTCCATTTTCTTGGAGTAATTTTAAATAGAGTACACCAGGTTACTAGCCTTGATCGTACCCACACCCATGAGAGTATTCTCTGCTTACGGTAAGGATGTTGTACCAATCGGCGTTGCTACATTTTAGTCAGTATACCACAAGTACAACCGTTGCCCAGTCTTAACCTGAGCGTACTTGCACTATTCCTACAAACCAGTGTAGCATGTCAATCAGACAGATTGGACAGCTACAATTTAAAAATAAATATTTTTATAATTTATGCAAGAAGGAAACTATATTAATATATTTAATTGAATCTACCTCAAAGTTTATTTTTTCTGACTAGATGCAGTCTAATAAAATTACGTATCTCCCTACATTCAAACACGTGGTTGGTCAAAAATATTGTCTATTTCATAAATACTGTAGTAGATATCAAAGAGTAGGATAAATATTATCATATTTATGAATAAAATACTTTAACGCATACCCTTTCTCGTTGGATGATGTCGGATAAAATTACATACGATTGCCATGCTGTCTATAAGAAAATATAGTAAAGTACATCTTTATCACAAATTCTCATAAAACTATTACCACCACACCAGAGATATTTAAATAGATGATGCCTTGATATCCACTCACCCGTTCAAGATGTTCTTCGATTGATTGGCCACTTATTTGAAACACACAATTTTTCAATAATGGCTAGCCACACGTGCTATCGTCACTAGATCTATTGAAGAGAAGAAATGTATACGGACGTCGACGCAGTGACCTACTGTTCATAAAATTCTAACTGTGAGCCAAGGAATCTTGTCCCCCCCCCCTTTTCCCCGCAAGTGGTTTTCTCTTTCTCCCCGCCTTCGTCCGTCCTTCTCCTTGTCTACATTTCTGAATTTATCACTCTCTTTACTTTATTACTTTCAATATCAGGTTGAAACTATATAAAGAGCTGCTCACAGTTTCACGGTACAGAACTGTTCTACAGCACCAATTGTCGAAGGAGGAAACTCTGCACCATCTGTAACGAAGAAGAGCGACATCCATGGAGTTTGGGTCGCCATATCCATCACCATAGCGACAACCATGGGGTTTGGGTTGTCAGATCCACCATCTCGCTGGCTAGGACGTCATGCCTAGGGTATTTAAGTATCCTGCAGCCGTCAAGTCCTTAAGACTTGGGGTATAGTTTTTGTTTAAAAAAACTAGACAATGTAGATCTAGATTTAATTTAATATTTTTTCTGAAGAAGCTTATTTTGTTTTAAAATGATGTCAAATGAAAAGTTAATCCATTTAAAGTTTGGTTAACTTCAAGATGGGGACTCTTTCAGTTAATTCTTTAAATATTGTGTCCTGTAGTCTGAAGGACAAGTCTGGTTCTAGTGACTTAGTAAGTCGAGTCCTGGCCACTTTTTATGTGTCCTTATGATACTGTCTTTACATTATGAGCCTCTGGCTTAGAAAGTTATGTCTTAGTTTTGGACATATAAAAAGTTCCACAAGTTCCATTAATCTTTTTGAGTCAAAGTTTATTATGACGCCTTGTACGTCGTGAGCATCAGTTCAATTTATGGATGGCTACTGCCATGTTGTTTGTTTACTTCTCCTTATTACAGTTCAGTTAATTGATATCAATATTTTGGGTTGGTCAAGTAGTTATGCTTCACGTACTGTATTAGCTTGGGTGCGCAACCCAGGGAACTGCACTAGATTCATAGTGGGGTTCGCGCAAATAATACCCTGTTTCTTTTGCCTTTTGATTGACTCCCATTGTTTCAGTTGCTCTTAATGTACTTGCTATTAGAATAGTATGTACTATTGAAGGCCCTGGCAGTACCAAAGGGGAATATGACCGGCCATAGTACCCTTTTGTTGACACCGGTTTCTTAGCCATCGACTGCTGTGATCAACAGATCTTTCTGATTATCCTAAATGTTTAATGGATATTATTATGAAAGCCCAATCAAGCAAAACTGATTAAAAGTTACATGCATATCTTGTTCACTATCTTTGTTAGTAATTATTTAATTGTTCTCACTTTTTAGAAATACTTCTACCTGTGGCCTGGCGACTGCACTGCCCTTGTAGCCACTGTCAATACTTCACTATTCTCAAGCCTAATTGTGTGAATCAAACTTCAAACGTATAACCATAAATGTTATTGTAAACCATTATTTGTTATCTGTTTTAATTAATAAACCTATTTATGTTGTTTAAACTAATTCTTTTCTATTTAACTTTCACCATGTTTATAATGACACCATATTAAGTCCAGTAAGGGTAGTACTAAATGGTTCAAGCCCCATTAAGGTTCGACAGTATCCCTACTCCTACCTTGCCAGCAATTAAGCGAATGCTTGTGTCACTACTTCTAAGAGATAAAGCGATGCACCAGTACACACTCATGCATATACTATTTTATCATATAACAAATACAAAGATTCATTCTCTATCATAGAAAATAAGCCTGAGAATATAGTCTCATACAGTATGCACATGCTTCACCATTTGATAAATTTGTCCAAGCTGTCACCTAGATATTATGCCAGTTCTCGCTGTGAGCCGTTAAACCGGGGTATGTATGTGCAACTAAAGTTTCTTCCTCTCTTGTATCTTCATTAAATGTGTTTAGTTTCATCCTTGATGAATAGGTTACCATTCCAATAGGGGGAGGGGGGAGGGGAAAAAAAAAAAGATGTTTAAGGAATTACAGATAGTTGATTAGTTAATTATAAATTTTGTGTAAGCTTTTAAGAGAGGCCTTTATTTTTGTGCATGAAAAAAAAAAGATGTCATGGTTTACAAAACATTATGTTTCTGGCTAAGGATCTAGAAATCCTAGGTTTTATTCCTAGTGGTTCCAGATTTTCTGTTTAGCAGTGGGTCTGGACCGGGGTCAAGTTCAACCTCGTGAGAACAAATGAAGAGCTACTTGGATAAATGACTAGTGGCTCTGATCTAGAAAAGTGAGATTAACAGCTGGAGAGTTTGATGTGCTGACCACATGACATCCCTTTAACTGCAAATGTTGGTACTATCTTCACCAAAATTTGGTGACCGCTTGGTTGACATAGTTCCCTTGCGGAGTGATGACATGGAGACTTTTTTTAAATATTTCTGGATTACAATGTGTATGTATATCATGATTATTACTTTAATAGTGTTTTTTTCTCCGTACATGTTACACTTGGAAGAAAGAACAGGTAAAATGGATAGAAACATACATAAGAGAATGGAAAATATATGTTTTTTATAACCAAGAGATCACAGTTCACACCTTACATTGCTACCACTAGACAAAGAGGTAAGGGCAGCCTCTTGAAGAAAATTGATCTTTAACGCCCAATTCACAGACCTAGGTATCATTCTATCAAAATTCATCAGGAGGTAGTGTGAAACGCGCAATGCAACTTCTTAAATAATAATAATGACCTCTTTTTTTGGTGAATTCCCTATCCAAAAAAACATTGTATTAAATAAATAAGAAGACAAATAGATAATTTCTTAAATTCTATAAATTTAATAATCTTGATTCACTCATTTTTAATAATAATAATAATAATAATAATAATAAAAAACCATTGAAATATTTTACCTTGGAACATTAAAAATAAACAGTAATTTATAAATATTGCATTTAAAGTGTCTAGGAACATGTTTATATCAAGACTCTTCTTCTTCAGTTTCGCAAGCCTGTGTCTGATTTTTAACATGGTGGATTAGATATCTTACACCTGCCATCCATGGGCTGCACAGAGATACATGATCCACCATCAACCCAATATGAATTTGGTCTGCTAGGACTCCATCGCCACCTTTCAGAGCTGAAAACACAGTAACACTTCTTAGCGACTAATGTGGTCTGCACGCTCAAGCAGCACACTTTAAAATATATGCTTTGATGTGTTATTTTTCAAACAGAATACCTCAGGAAAGGTGATATCGAAACCAACCATTATTTAATTATAATAGCTAGGGTAATGATAGTGAGAAATTTTGATCAAAAATATCACATATTTTAAGAGTTTTGTTGAGAGACAACCATTATTTTGTAGTAAAAAAATAAATAATATCTATAGATTCTATTTCGTGAAATGTCTTACTGCCTGTCTGGCCTATTTGTATATTCACACTAATGAGGTAGGGATAAGGAAAATAGAATTTAGAGGATATGTATCCACATTTGTTCTGTGGAAAATGGTAAGCCATTTAGGAGAAAATCACCCTCAGTACAAACTTGGATTCAAAACTTGACACCTGCTTCGGTGGCCACATGGTCTAAGAGAGCTACTCTGGCAATAGATTAGACTACCTAAGACGGGGATATCAGAGTTCAATCCCAGTCAGGTGCAGTGAAGTTTTTTTCCAAAATGGTTTTCTACTCTCCCACTATGCAAATGAGGGTGCACATCATCCATAGTAAACCTTCTTAGTCCTTGATACATTAGTGTAATTTGTACATAGGTGTATAGCCCAAACAGGTAGTAAGATGCGGTGCTATAAAAATAAATCTGACCCTCCCCCCCCTTTCAACTCCATTGGTAATTCAGTCTATTGCAAAAGTAATGTCTCCGACCATGCAATCAAAGATGTGGATAGAAATTCAACATTTGAACAAGTTTTACATGGCCCACCACTTCCTTTTGATCCACATTAACAACCAATTTCCCCTTAAAGAGCTCCCCAAAAAAATCTATATATTTAAGATCTAAGTTAAAATTAAGTTTTTCATGTTCAGTAAGAAACCAAGACCTCATAGGTATTACCATTAGAGAGTGCAAGCAATCGTTGGTGAATTTCCGGTTTCAATATATCTTCATCCCACATTTTTTTCATAACATCCAACCTTCTACAAATTTCTTCTTTATTTTTCTGAAAAGTAATAATAATAGATTTACTTGTATGTTATGTTTCTAAATCATTTTCATTATTTGTCTGTGATGAACCTGGCTTACCCATTACTTACTTTATGGCATTAGGAACTCAATTTAAGTTTATTGCTACACTTACTGAAGTAAGTCCCCTATCTAGTTCTATCCAGTCCACCTCATTACACCCTATCACTATCTTGAGCTAGTTCTATCAAGTCCACCTCACAACACCCTGCCCCTATCTTGAGCTTGTTCTATCCAGTCCACCTCATTACACCCTACCCCTATCTTGAGCTATTTCTATCCAGTCCACCTCATTACACCCTACCTCTATCTTATGCTATTTCTATCCAGTCCACCTCATTACACCCTACCTCTATCTTATGCTATTTCTATCCAGTTCACCTCATTACACCCTACCTCTATATTGAGCTAGTTCTATAGTCCACCACATTACACCCTATCCCTGTCTTGCGCTAGTTTTATCTGGTCCAACTAATTTCACCATATTACTATCTTAAGCTAGTTCTATTGAGTTCACCTCATTACACCCTATACCTTTCTTGAGCTAATCCTATCCAGTCCACCTCATTACACCCTACCTCTATCTTAAGCTATTTCTATCCAGTCCACCTCATTACACCCTGCCCCTATCTTGAGCTTGTTCTATCCAGTCCACCTCATTACACCCTGCCCCTATCTTGAGCTAGTTCTATCCAGTTCACCTCATTACACCCTAACTCTATATTGAGCTAGTTCTGTCCAGTCCACCTCACAACACCCTATCTCTATCTTGAGCTATTTCTCTCCAGTGCACCTCATTACACCCTACCCTTATCTTGAGCTATTTATATACAGTCCACCTCACAACACCCTATCTCTATCTTGACCTATTTCTCTCCAGTCCACCTCATTACACCCTACCCCTATCTTGAGCTATTTATATCCAGTCCACCTCATTACACCCTACCCCTATCTTGAGCTATTTATATCCAGTCCACCTCACTACACCCTATCTCTATCTTGAATTACAGACATTATGGTACAAAAATAATAATTGACAGCAGAACATATTAGAAGCTTTTGAATTATTTTAACAGTAGCATATAGCTATGTACATTTGAATTAATTACTGAAAGGTTTAGCTAGCCTTTTAGAAAATTGTTATGTAATTGCTTGATAAATTGTTTCTAGAAGTTCCTTTAAGTCTTACCTTAATATCCTCTGGAGCACTTTCAAAAACAGAGGTTAAGTTTTCCATTACCCTTTGAATCCCTTCTTGTTTACTTAAAACAGGTGGTGGTATAAGTTCCAAACCAGAATCTGACAAAGCTTCCTCTGGTTTAGAGCAGGGAAGACTAGAGCTTGGTGGAAGAGCAGAGACAGGTGGTAGAGGGGGCATTGTCAGAGGGTGCGAAGGATTTGTTGTTGGGATCTTCGAAGTAGATTCTGATTTGGGACCAAGGGGGAATGCAACCCTTTTGTTCAACACATGCCCCCTTTTTGGTTGTCCTCCAGACTTAGATGCATCATATGAGAACAATGGTGGATCATTCCAACCTGGGTCATGTGAGGCTGAAAAAAAAAAACCAATTAAAAATAATTAGACCTTGTGGGTGGCAGCAGGGAGAACCTTATCTGGCAATTCTTAAAAAAAAAAAAACCTAGTGGTGTTTTTTGTAATATTATTTATAAAATAAAAATTCTTCTTTTCTAAAAGAAATATAACTGAGTAAGACCACCCTTACAAACTAAAAGTCCCGATTAGAGAGTTTGTAAGGTGCACATTTGTATAGGCTTTAATGGTTCTTATAAATGGAAATCGCACCTACTCAGGGTCATATTATTAATCACATGACCGTGCCAACCAATGAGAAAGTAGGAGACTTTGTCCAATTAAACTCTTTAAAAAAAAAGATCTAAAGCAAAGCACAAGCAGACATAATTTGAGAAATAGAGTTTATTAAGATGGGGAGTTTAACCTAACAAAGCGATGCCACTCTTTTTGAGAAATGACCTTGATATTTCTCAGGAAATAGTCTTTGAGATAGGGCACTAAATGTTTTTGGGGTTTTCAAATTTTCAGCAACAGTATTTCTGAGATAGCACCGGGCATAAAAAACTAATTTCATTTTGTGTTTCCATTGAAACAAATTCTTTCTCTGCCATTGGTGCTTTTATTTCGATGCATGCACACATATTATATTTACTTTGCTGTGATTGGTAGTCCTTTGCAATATATTATTAATCACATGACCGTGCCAACCAATGAGAAAGTAGGAGACTTTGTCCAATTAAAAAAAAAAAAATCTAAAGCAAGGCACGAGCAGATATAATTTGAGAAATAGAGGTTATTAAGGGGGAGTTTAACCTAACAAAGCGATGCCACTCTTTTTGAGAAATGACCTTGATATTTCTCAGGAAATAGTCTTTGAGATAGGGTACTAAATGTTTTTGGGTTTTTAAATTTTCAGCAACAGTATTTCTGAGATAGCACCGGGCATAAAACTATAATTTCATTTTGTGTTTCCATTGAAACAAATTCTTTCCCTGCCATTGGTGCTTTTATTTCGATGCATGCACACATTATATTTACTTTGCTGTGATTGGTAGTCCTTTGCAATACATATTGACTAACACTAATCCTTAGAAAGTTAATTCAACTTCAATGGAGGGGTAAGGACTAAACACTTAATGGATTAGGACTCTGTAGACAGTGCATTCGATATCTTACGAACCACAACACACTTTACTGATAAGGAATCTGTGTACGAGGCTTATGGATCTTATTAATACGGGGGTACCACATGTTATAGTCAACCAATCATTTTGTGAGCCACGTCAACAGGATTATTACTAAAATAAAATAGTAAAAATGTTCATCCAGTTGATAAAAATTGCTAAAATTGTTTTATTTTGATTGAACAAAGGAGAGTAATATATTTTCCCTTTGGATGGCACATTATCACGTGATTAAGGACGTGGGGGGGTGTACAGAAAATTAAAAATCTTAAATCGAGCTTCTGGAGTATGTAGACTACATTATTAAGGTTATGTATAGTAACTTTCATACCAAATTTAACAGTATTTTAGATTAATTGTTTTATTACTTTGACATATTATAAAGTATATTACCAGCACAATATTATACATACAAAAATATCTAAAGAGATTATAAGAAACTTACTTTTAATTTTGTCAGGTATATTCTCTCTTAATTCCATTTTATTATATTTTATTATTTAACTAACAAGGCAATGTTGCCAGATTGTCTTTTTAAAGAATAAATATTTTCTTTATGGACGAAAACTTCTCTTCATCGAATAAATAGACTTATTTAATAATTTCTTATTACTTAGTAGCGCGTTACGATAACTAGCTATTATGCTTATTTTTTTAATTGCGTTTTAAAATTCATATAATAAGAAATAACATATTTTAGGTAGTGTCTTTTCTATCGGTAGTGTTTATAAACAACTTAAAATATATTGAATTGGAACAAACTAAACACAGAACGACTGTAGCGATTTCTACAGATTTGTCCAGTACTACAAGAATATTAATGGAATAGGTAAAATAAATATTTGACTACCCCCTCCCCCCCTTTTATATTAAAATTAGATAAATATTATGGTTTTTCTCTTCCAAGTCCTTCACAATATTTTGACTTACATTAAAAACAAAGGTGATAATTCAAAGTTAAATGTACGTTTCTTTATAAATGTGTATGTGACCAGATCCAGATTCAGAAGGTAGATATAATTTTCAACATTATTTTATATGTTATTGAATATTAAAAATACTATTATTCCATGGCTTATTAGGCCTATATTTTATTTGTGTTTTATCTACTCTATGTTAATTTATTTGTTATAACTTGCATTAATGGTTGCATCGGCCAAGTCGTTAACCACGTCTACCCAGGTTTTCTGGAACGGAAAAGGTTAGGGTTTGAATATACAGAGGGTGGTTTTTACACTCTTACCCCTCGCAAATTTTCTCCAAATTATACCTTACTCATCCCAATCATATTAATGCAAATATAATGATAACCTAGACGGGTAGTAAGTAAGACCCAGTGCAGTGAAAATGTGTGATTTGTTAAACTCCTCCTACAGACTTCTTATTTGTAAGGTGATGGTGGTCTGTAAGAGATCAACTCCACACTAACAGATTGCACTGTCTACAGACTCCTTATCCATAAGTCCTTAGTCCTTATCACTCCATAGAAGTTGACTCAACTTTAACCTTCTAATAACTAGTCGATACAGACTGCTAAGGACTACCAATCACAGCAAAGTAAATCGTCACCCGAGAATGCAAGTGCTCTATGTCCAATTTTTCACTTTTGTGTAAAAGAGCATTGAAGTTTGACATTGTGTACAAAACCAATGTTACTAGATGACAACTCGAGTTTATATCTTCTAAAGTAATTATATAGTAGTCTTAATTTAACCTCAGGTGAATCATATGTATTCTAAATAAATGTAAACACCAAATATCTCAAATTTATCAATTTTGGAGAAAGAACACTTGCATTCTCGGATGACAAAATGTGTGCACACTCATCAAAATGAAAGTAGTACAGGTAGCAAAAGGATCTGATGCTATAATGGAAACAAAAACAATATAATGATAGTTGTATGCAAGGAGTTATATCAGAATTTTTTTTGCTGAAATTTAAAAACCCTAGGAATCATGGCATGTCAGAAACAGCTTACTGAGGAATAAGGAAAGGTTAGCATTCCTTAAGTAGGTTAAACGTCCCATTATTATTATTAATAACTTCTGCTTCACAGATAATGTCTGCTAGTACCTTGTTCTATACAATTTTCTTTCAAAGAATTTAATGGCACGTAGTCACCAACTTTCTCATTTATTGTCACAATCACTTGATTAAGGCTACGGATTATGTAAATGCAATTTCCATTTCTAAAGACCAGTAAGGACTTATAAATAGAAAAAGGACTAAATAGCTTTGTGGAGCTTATGAACTCTTTAGATGGGGCAGTAAGTAGATTATTATATTTTTTTTGTAATTTTTAAAGATTGGTTCTATTTTACTTAAAATATGGACTTCTGTACTAAAAAAAAAGGTAGACAATTCCTGACACCTTTTAGAAAAAGGCTTTAGCACATATTGACATTTACACAATGTTATTAATTTTCATCAGATAACACATTTTTTTTCTGTAATCCTACTTGACATTTCAATGACATGTGAAGAAAAAAAACTTATTACATCCAACGGAGATCCTACTCCTGATCTATTCGAAATTATCAGTCTAGTCTATTGCAAGAGTGACATCTTGTACCGTGCAGTCACCTAAGTGGGCTTAAATAATGTTGAATATAGCTAGGGGCACTATTATATTGAGTAGGTGAGTGTGTAGTATTTATTGTTTGATACATGGGTATAAGTGCTATACATTAATATGTCAAGTATCCGCTTCGGTGGACGCATGGTCTAAGATGTCTCTCTTGCGGTAGACTAAACCGCTGATGATGAAAATATTGAGGTCTGAATCTTGGTTGTGTGTACTAAGGGAGGTTTTCCCAAAATATTCTTGCACTATCCCTCCATGCAAATGTGGGTACACCTCCTCATATAACCTTCCTCATTCCTAAAACATCAGCGTAAGTACTACATAATCAAATAGGTAGTAAGAGCCGGTGCTAAAAAAAAAGATGATATAGTCCGAAAGTGTTTTCATTTGTTTATTGTGATTTATGATGCTCGATGGTAGTATGTTACCCCCTTCCAAAAGAAGACATCTGGGTAATAGACTGATAATTTTTCCAAACAATGAGCCTATTTTTAAGGGGCTGTTAATTAATTCACGAATTTTAAAGTTTTGTATTAAAACCTTCACCAAATGCACTGCCCAAACAAGTAGGTTTTTATCCCACCTGGTTGTATCAGGGAAGAGATAGGTTTCACTTATTGTTTTTTGATTGTAGGCTCAACGTGTGTTTCTAGTATTGCTCTCATAAGATGCCGGGAAAAGTAAAAGTGAAAATTGTGGCTGGCCGAAACTTGCCTGTCATGGACCGCTCGAGTGATAATACTGATGCATATGTAGAGATTAAACTTGGTAATACTACTTTCAAGACTGATGTTTGTCGTAAGTCTCTCAATCCGCAGTGGAACTCTGAATGGTATCGATTTGAGGTAAGTTCACTTTAAACAACCATTTAGGGCAGGAGTTCACAAACTTATTGTGACGAGGGCCACATTAGGATAGTGAAAGTGTTAGGTGGGCCGGGACCAAAAAGGCGTAGATTACTATACGTTCTATATAGGTATATATACAGCTTATACATGACTATAATTATTAAACATGAACTTAATTATTGGCCAGGAAAAGTATATTCTTCCTTTATAGGTAGTACATTTTTGACAGTTTTAGAACATATTTAAATTAAATAAAACACATGACCTAGATAATAAACTAAATCTTTTTTCCGTAAATAGCTATGTGACTGTACCCCAAGTCACAGGTATGTTTTCTCTAGTGTTACTATTCTCCCCTCACAAGGCGGATGACTCGGAGCTGCAAGACGAACCTCTGCAGATCCGTCTCATGGACCACGATACATATTCTGCTAATGACGCCATCGGGAAAGTTTACCTGGATTTGAATCCTTTGCTGCTGCCGGTGGTGCCGGGCCCTGTGAAGAATGTTTGGTCGAGTGACAACTCGACAACCTCCAGCACTAGCTTGTCAGGTGGTAGGTGTTAGGGTACAAGGGGGGAAAGTAATTATCCTTTGTATATTTTTTATGGGTGTCCGAGTAGACATTTTTTACTTTTGAGTTGAGTTTGGATGAAACAATGAGTTTATTTTGAGTTAAAGTGATATAGATAAATGTTTGTGCCGTACTAGAAATATTTTAAGTAGAGTTTTTTTTTAAATAGTCATACCTACATAAATTATATTCCAAACAGATTTTTTTTTTAGAATAACAATTTTTTGTCATAAAAGCTAAGATAGCAAAAATTGGAATTTTTAAATAAATTTTACTATAGTTGTTCGTGAATTTTTTTAATCATACAAAAGGAAATATTGCAAAACTGGATTTGCACTATAATAGTAGGCTTATCTTTAAATTAAATCAAGCTAATTAAACACATGCATATAATCTGAAGAGATAGTAAGTTAAAACACTAAAAACAAAAAATTAACTCGGAATTTTTAAGTTAAAATAAAAAATTCTGAGTGCTCAAACTTTTTGAGTTGATCTTCTAGTCGAGTTCAAACTTCAACTAAAACTTGACTTGGATTCAAATTTTCGAGTACTCATACACCCCTAATATTTTTTAAATAATGTGCAGATTTTTAAAAACAAACTTATCTCTAGGAATACTTTGTTGTCAACTCCAATTCACACCTTAAATGCAATAGCCTACCTCAGTGCAAAAGTGCTACTTTTCCAAATCACTGAAGTTTCAGTAACTTATGCAGGTAAAACAAGATTTAACAGAATAAATTTGTGTGCATTAACCCACTTATTTCGTATTGATTAAATAAAACAGTCATTAAAGATATATTTTAACTGTAATCTATTAAATATATGTTCAGATATTCCCAGTTCGTTAATAGCTGCCTAACCTAAAATAAAAGGATAAATTGGCCACCATTGTGGTTTTGAACAGATATGATTGGTATACAAGTTCATGTTTTGAATAAAATAATCTGCATAGAACATCAGTAGAATCACAAGGGTGTTATTAATACACCAAAGAAGTTTTCACCCTTTAACAATTAAGTTGGTACCACTGAAACTAACTCACTCTTCTACTTTATTTGAAAGATCACATGTGGCATCGAAATAGTGAATTATTTTTTATCTTTATTTTTGATTAATTTTTTTTACATTTCTATCATATTAAGTATAAGAAAAGGTGCTGCCCTTAATTTCACCCAAATAAAGACATTATTATTATTATTATTATATTTATATTTATTTAGTGACACAATATAACATACCGTATTAGCCTGAATATAGTATATGGCCTCACATATAATACAACCTTAAAATTCCTTAAAATTTTGATGGTGTTCGATATGAAAACTAAAAAGCAACTGGACTCCGCACATAATATGAATACATTTTTCATAATAACATCGTTAGGAGAAAAACATCAGACTAAATTCGGGCCAATACGATACTTAATGCACTTTATTTTATATATTTTAATAAAATAATTTTAATTTCCTCACATTGCAGGCGCAGTGATGTCAGGCTGGATTCCTGTGTATGACACGATGCACGGCATTAGGGGGGAGGTTAATGTCATCGTCAAAGTGGAACTATTCTCAGACTTCAACAAGTTCCGGCAATCTTCATGTGGTGTCCAGTTCTTCTGTTGTAAGTTTGTTCTTTGTTCTTTGTCACTCACATCAATAAAATCTTCCTTAAAAGGAAAATATGTATAATTTAACTGATTTATTTAAACAGGACCTGGTTAACCATTTGGCTGATTAGGCTACAGCCTAATAGGGTGCGAGATTTGTCGGGTGGGGGGGAGGGGGGGGGCGGGGGGAAGCACATATTTTGGGCCACAAGTTTTTTATCGGGCTGTGAGAAATGTTGAACGAAGAAAAACTGTAATTAATATAATAAAATAAGATAAAATTTATTTTCCAAAGTAAAAATGAAACCTGAAATGATATTATAAGGCATTAGGATTCTTATTTCAATCCAAAGCTACTTGAATTTTTAATATAAAGGCCAGGACAAATTGGGCAATCCCGGGCTGCCAGGCTGGCTCCCTGTCGCTGCCAATATCTTCATTGATAATTTGAAATGAAAGCAATTCAATGTTAAGTTTATATACATTTTCTTATAGCTACCTCATGTGTGTTAATATAAATTATAAATACAATAAGTTACTAAACTGCAGGTTTGCATAGTACATTTATTAATTTACTACATGTTATAATGATCCTTTATTTATTAGTTTATTCCAAACATGCATAATTATTAACTAATAATATATTTTTTTTTATCTTTGTATTGAGCTAGCCAGAGGTTTTCTCTGCACCAATTCCCTTTATTTCTCATACATTATGGCATATTCTATGATGGGCTTGTGAGATTGTCAGCTGCTTATTAACTATCAATCTATTGTACCGGACGTTCATGTTATAATTGTACAATATTGTGTACAAGTGTGGTAGTTAACTTCAAAATTCTTAGAACTTAAGTGTTTTACAAGAGAGTGACCCCTGTGGTAGAAAAGGGAGGGGGGTTAGACACTAAAATAGTATGACTAGAGCATGAAGCCAGAAATTTGATATAATTTTTATGTGGCCTACTCTCGGTAGCGCAGTTAACTAATATGCTAGTTTACTGTTGAGCTAGGCCACCGAGGACGGGGAGATTGAGGTTAAAATCTTACTTGGGGTAATTGGGGGTGGTCTTTCCTAAATAGTTTTACACTCTCCCTCTGCACAAATGTGGGATCACTTCCTTTTTAGTCAACC
Organism: Timema douglasi; assembly: GCA_901482245.1. NCBI lineage: Eukaryota > Metazoa > Arthropoda > Insecta > Phasmatodea > Timematidae > Timema > Timema douglasi. The sequence goes on from CABEEJ010001583.1 coordinate 95,521, forward strand.
TTCCCAATTCCTAACCCATTAGCGTAATTAGTACTTAAGCGTATAACTCGAACAGGTAGTGACACACGGTTCCAAATAATTAATAAAAAAGTAAATTTAGAATTTCATGATAAAATATATTACAGCCACAATATAAATATATTTAATGTTGCTAAAACATGATCATTTTTTACAGTTGGGCTATTTGTTCTACCAAACACAATAAGGGCTGCAGTTGTAGAGTCTTGCCGGATGCTAAATACATATTTGGAGGACTTAGACATGGACAAATCTTTGGATAGCATAGTTGGTAGAACAATTCGACACCTTAGTTTAGTTGGTAGCGTGTCTCTCTACCAATCTAAGAATCCTGGGTTCGATTCCAGGCATGGCTGAAAAATTTTTAATTGGTGAAATTGTACTGATTGCCTCATTGAGAGGTGACCAGTAACACTTAAAGTTTAATTATAAAAGGTATATCTGCTGCCAAGACTGAAAGAGAGCATAAGTAGATAATTAATCAACATAAAATGAGGTTAAGATAGTTATTTAACACACATGGTTTACCACATGTTAATTTTTAAATCATAAACCAGTTATAAAAAGGACTGTATTATTTATTAAACGAATAAAAAGTAATAAAACATAATAAAAGATTAATTCAAAATAAAAAAAGGAACATTTACATTTACTACATTACCGATTTGTTTAAGGTACTAATAAAAGATATCTCCTGTAAAACAGAGAAAACCAAAAATCAAAATTATCTAATTAATACAAAGAAAATAGTCTTCAACCATTATAATTAATCCCCTGTTCTATTAAATTTTTAACAACATGGTTTATAGGATGCCGATTGATACAAAAACCATAATATAAAAAGAACCAGGCCACGTGGTGGACAATTTCTAAGTTACATTATAACACCACAAAAAAAATGCATAATAAATTGATACCTAAAAGGTAATTAATTTAACAACATAACTACACGGAAACTTTAACCCATAACCTTAAAAACAAGAAAGAAATAAAAAGAAAAATGACTACATGTTAATTTAAAAAAGATTCAAGAATAAAATTAATAAAATAAGAGAAATAAAAAAATTATGTCTCACGTTGTTCAGATCCAAAAAGGGAATGAACGAGGTAAAGTCCTAATTTTCCTTAACAGGAAATTGTGATTAATGAACAGGCCAATCAGAGACTTTTAAGATAAAAAGGATCAATTATAAATAATTGCAGACTCAACATTTTTAAAATAAAAGATATAAAAGAAACATTAAGGTAAAATTACATATCTAAAAAGGGTACAAAGAGATTTAATTACTTAACACATATTGAAATAATAGTTTATAAAAGATTATTAAAACTTCCGTTTCAAATAAATCCCATTTAGCTCGCCATATTGCTGAACTACTCCTAATTTAAAGTTTGTCCGCTATGCTTCGCCACTCACCATTACCATGAACGTCAAGGTTGATAGAACTTAGGTCCGTTCATAATTAACAGTACAAAATGTGGGCTTACCCTTTCACAGTGATGAATTAACGGCCGTGGACTAGATGCTCTGCCTGTCCTAGTCTTAAGATAGATTACAAGGCATATGAAGTTACGGCAAGCTTAGCAAGCTGGTAGAAGAAAATATATGGCTTGAATTAAAAAAAAAACTGACCCAGACCACAGGATGGAAACGGTAATGGATGTATAGTAAAGTTAGTAGAACAGAAGCTATTTAACTTAAGTGAAAGATTTGAGGTGCAAATATCCCTCTGGGAAGAATTTTTTAATAAAGCAAAAACTAGGTTTGAATTTCTCACTATATCTAAAAAAAAAAAAAAGCCCGCTGAATCTTAAAGTTAAGCTTTCTTCTTTTCTAGCCCCAGTGATACCGTATGGCTATCATGCTCAAGTGATCCATGGGTTTGTTGAAGAGCTTGTGGTGAACGACGACCCAGAATACCAGTGGATCGATAAAATCCGTACGCCTAGAGCTTCAAACGAAGCTAGACAGACTCTGTTCCTTAAACTGTCAGGGGAGCTACAGAGGAAAATTGGGCTGAAAGCGCTGGATCTCGGAGGGAACGCAGTCATCGGGTAAGTGGGATTGCAGTTAATTAAAGTATTGGCGTCTGCAAGTTTAAGTTTTTTTCATTCTTGGTTAAGCTTGAATTTAATAAACTCATATGCTTTTAAAACTCAACCATATAAGCCTAGATTAAAGTAATATTTTTTTTGACACCACGTCTTACTACCTTTTCAGACTACATGTGTATGTACTAACTACACTAATTTGTTAAGGGTGAGAAAGGTTGAATTTAAAGAAGTTGTACCTGCAATTGCATGGGAGAAGAGTGGAAAACCATGTAGGAAAAATCACTTTCATTACACGACTAGGAATCAAACCCCTATCTCTCCATCATTGGCAGTCCATTCTATTTCAAGACATACGCCTTGCACCATGCGTCCACCAAAAAGGGTATCAAATGATTAACATTTTAAAATGAAAATAACACTCATATATATATATAAGATAAAACAAAATATATCTGAAATAACAATAGTATTGATCAGGTGACCTGGCGGTCTAGGGGTAAGGTATATGACTTTTGTGCTGGTGGTTCGGGGTTCAATCCTCGGTCACAGCACAGATTTATCTGATTGGCAAACCCCTCCTTCACCTCTGACAGACGTGTATTAATCACAACTTGTGATTGTGGGGAATGCCAGGCCTCCATCGTGGTTTTTAATTCCATGTTAAACTGTAGGTCCTTCATTTGATCTCACAATCATCCTTCCATTACTCATTAGCGTAATTTTGTATAGCCCGAACGGGTAGTAAGACACGGTGCTAATAATAATAATAATAGTATTGATATTTTTACAATAAAAATAACATACACTGATAGCAAATTGCACCAACAACAACCATTCAAGTAGGGGGGAAAATCAACAATTTATCATCCATTACTAGACACACAATACAGCAAGAATGGGCTTGAAATTGCTGAGCCTAGAAAGTTGGGTTCAAACCTTGGCTTTTATTGAAGGTTCAGGCTCGAGTTTGAAACTCAAGCACTCATAGACCCCTCATAAACGCCTATTTGGAAGGCTAAAGGAATGGATGAGTCTAATAGGTGCTCTATTACACCCCTTTCATGTTACCATCCAGCACCAATATATACTTAAATAATAGGTTTTTTAATATTGTATTGTTTTACAAAAATAATTGTCGCTATTAATAGTTGAGACCACACTGAAATAGGAAACACCAAGTCACCCCTAACTCACCCACTTTACACCATCATCATCATCAACTGTTTCCAGTCTGTAGCCGGGTCATTTTAGTAAAATACCTAAATCTTTTTCTATCCTCCCAAAAGTTTTCCTTCTTTAATCTGCTTTTATTAGTCTCCTTTCACTGGCTTTTACTATTCTCCATTCACTGGCACACTTCCTGTTATCTGCTCCTCTCATCTATTTCTTGGTCCCTCTTGTTGTCTTTTCCCTACATACGTCAGCTTCATAGTTCCCTTTGGTATTCTCTCCTTGTCCTATTCCACCCTCATCGCATGGCCAAAACATTTCAGCCATGCTTCCTTGACTCTTTTTTGTACCTACTACCTGTACCCAAACTATTTCCAGGATAACTTCAGTCTTAATCTTACTTCTCATCGTGACAACTAAAATTCTTCTAACAACACAAACTTCATTCCCATTGCCTCCACTTTCCTTGTCTCTCTTACATTTACTGTCCTAGGTTCTGATGCATATGTAACTATAGGTACAAAGTTCAGCCTATATAGCAATTTCTTACACTTTAAGAGCATTTCTCTTCTCAATATCAGGTGTTTTACTTACCTATAAAACAACTCCATCTGCTGCCCTCTTCTTTTAACCCTTTGCCTCAATCACACTTCCCAGATATTTTATGTTACTAGGCCTTACTCTCTTACTTGTCATAACCATCACTTTACATTTTGCCTCTCTAAATCTCACTCTATACTATTTCACCTCCTCATTCCATTCCTATAGCTCTTCCTGTACTTACTCTTCTGTCTCCCTCCATACAATCAAGTCATCTCATCAGTAAACATCATGGCTTACCCTATTTCCTCCCCGAATTTTCTTTCCACTATTTTCATGACCATCACCATTACAAAGATTAGTGGTGAGAGAGCACTTCCCTGCTACATTCCATTTTTTATTTGGAACCACTCCATCCATATCTTCTCCATCTTAACACAACTCATTCTATACACCACATTGAAACTGAGTTTTTTACCCAACCAGGAATTGAAACACATTATTTCACAAAATTAATCACTGTTTAATCCTCATTGATCTTGAACATGTTCTGAGTATGTTATTTGGTTAACTCATTTTTATCACAATCTTAGATCTTAATAATAATAAACTTAGCCTTGTCCTGAATATGAGACAAACCAGAATGTCTCAGTAAAAGCACATTGGTATGGAAAATCAAAAGTTCCTGTTTTAATAATTGTGTGCCAAATTGTAATTTTTCATTAAATTGAATTATTATTTGGGGTTATTTATGTAAACATCTAAAAGGTCAAACTTTATTTCATCCCACTGTTTTTATTGCTACAGAACTGGTGTCTCTTCACTCAATTTTAACTCAGTTATTTTATTTTTATCAATCTCTCTTTATTATAAAATCAATTAGCCACTGAACAAATCTAAGTTATTATTAAAAAGTGTTACATTTAAATTTCATTAGGTTTCAATCAAATTCAATAAGCTTACATACTTTACTTTTGACAGATTTATATTTTTTTGGGTTCATTACAAAGAAGCACTCAAATGTAACCAAAATCAAAATTATCCATTTAGTTTTTTTTGTTTGATGACCACAAAATAGAATTAATTAAACATTTAACTACACTTCTACTTCTTTCATGGACACTACATTTTAACCCCAGGGATCGGTTGCAAAATATATTCTAAAACAAAGGTTTTAGACAAATACAATATAATTAGATTAGATAAAACTTGGGGGAAAAAAAAGGGAAAACATATAATTATTTTACAAGGCTTTATGTGAGTAATACATTTTGTCAAAGGTTTGGTGTTTTGTTTTTAGTTATCAGCAGTGTTTTGATTTGGAGGGAGAGTCGGGAATTGTAGTGCGAGGTATTGGCACTGCAGTGACCCTTGTCAGACTTCAGGAGGTGACGCTACAACCTCCTCCTGCTCCTTTGGCATCTTCAATTACCTCGGAAGAGTAAGTATAGCTCAACCAGTTTACGTCGAACTCTTTCATAATAATTTGGATGATGGAACACATCTTCTAGTCAAATGCTTATCATTGCTCATCAGAAACTGTTTACAACCTATGGCCGGGTAAGTTTATTTTAATGCTTCCATCTCTCTCTGTTTTTCCACCATTCTTCCTGCTTTACTCTCATCCATTCCTCTCCCCTGACTCACACACTTGCTGTTACCTGCTTTTCCCATCTCTTTCTTGGTCCCTCTTTCCCCATTTTCAAGACTTACCAAGTCCAAATATACAGTTAGTAAAAATAAAGTTATTAAATATACTAACACATTGTTATGGCTTCTTAAAAACTTAGAAGGCATTGAGATATAATAATTTGTTTGATGACATTATCACACAATATGAATTGTTGAAGCAAATAACTAATGTTTATTATTTTTGGATTATTTATTTTATCAGAATCTAACTAAAACATTAGAAATTCTTTAAATTGAAAAATGACACATTGACACAGGAATCAAACTCTTGTTCATGTGTGATTTTTCAATTTAAAGAATATAATATTTAGATGCTGCTATAAGCATAATTAACAAAATAAAGTATTTTGGCCACTACTCCATGGTAATCTAAGTGAAATAAAGATACAAAATTGACACAGTAAATATTTTCTTCTAGTAGGAATACTTCATGTCCATATTTTCTAAAAAAAATATTGCTCATTGAATGTTAATTAATACATTATATATCAATTTTTAGAATAATCTTTTTCTTTTTAAAGACATCTATAATAGAAAATAATAAAGTAATTAGAAATTTATATTAATTTTGATAAATATTGAAGCTTTTAAATCCACATGTGTCATTGAAGACATAAAAAATATAAACAAGCATACAATATTTCAAATTTAACATAGGGATTAAAGTTTGAATCAATATTTTAATAAAAGTTAAATTTGAGATCTTATAAAATGTTAAGTTTTCACATGTTTTCAATGCCTTAGCTAGAATGGTTTTTGAAAATGAGTCCAATAACAAGATTATTGTTCTCCATCATTGATTAAAATATATAGAAGAAATAAAAATAACAGTGTTGTGAAATAAATGGAGTTAAAATAATTATTACTAGAGGTGTGTGAGTATTTATACTTTGATTAATGTTTTCAACTTTCATATTCATTTTCAATAGAGTTTGGTCGAATCCACTATTTTCAAATCCAAATCTTCAATTTACTTTCAAATTCCAAATATGAATAAAAAAAAATCATATACCTAAAGGACATATAATTATAGTGAAATAATACATACTATAAATAGTAGCAACATGTTAACATTCTTTCTTATAATATATTCACTATAAGACTAATACATTAAGTTAAGTGTTAAATTACTGGTCTGGGGTATGGTTGTTATATTCATTCTATAATCATAATTGGTTCTGAACCACCACTAAGCAATATTAGAGTTTTAAAACAAATTTTTATAGATTTTTTTTTTATTTTTTTTTTTATTTGTGTCTTGAATCTGAAACTTTCTCGAATCCTCAAATCTCGAATATCCTTAAGAATTTTAAGAGATTTAAGGGCCTCATCCCCAATTTTCAATCTTTTAAACTTAGGCTAATGTCTCTAAATACAAAATTGGTTTAAAGTCTAATATTTATCATTGAGATGGCCCGATGTCTAAATAATTTGTCGAAAGAAATTTATTTTTTAAACATTGAAGAATTTTATGTTTTTATATATTTTTTGTGCATTACATCTTAATAACTATTTGGGCTACCAACTTGATTTTTCTTATAAAATTAGTTTTGAATCATAGCCACCACTAAATAGTTTTTAAAACGAAATATAAAACCACCATCTCATTTACTTAGTTATCTAGTTGGTTGAAAACTTGTTGATACTCATAGGTACTTGTAGTAAATTCACTAAAGTTATGGTTCGACAGCAAATTTAAATGTTGGTTTTCACTCATAAATATATTCACTAATCTTCTCTCTCCATTCTAATAATATTAAAATCAAGTGTATATTGATCAGGGTTTTAGGAATTCTAAAATGTTACCTTACCAGTATGTTTATGGTAAACTCTTACTCAGGGCTGGATTAAGATTTTTATAGACTCCTGGGCTACACCCAATATCATTGCTGAGGGAACTGCAGGTCTTAGGGACAAAAGTTTTATCTTTGCTCTCTCTCAGTTAAATGTTGCCAAATCTCCTCACTCGCAGTTATTTCGGAAGGTGGTGTGCTGGGGTAAGAAGGAGCTACTGGCAACTTAGATTTACCAGCGCTGCGACAATTGTCTTATATTTGAGAGGAGATTGACCACACAAAAACGAGAAAATGACAACGCTCTTTTCACAATAGTAGCCCTGCAGTTCCCTCAGTGATGATATCCAGTGTGCAAGTACTTTGAGGCCCCCAGTAATAATTTCTTAATGAAACATATATAAGAATATAAAATACTAATACATCATCGTCAATACTAACAATTTCCAGCCATTGACCTGATCTGTTTGAAATACAAGCCTCTCTAACGTCTCATTTCTCCCCTACACCTCTACTCCTCCATCGTGACCCAGTTCTCTACTCTCTCCTCAACACCCACTTCCGCCTCCTGCACTTTGGTAATCCTACTAGCCTCTATTCATACATAAATACATATTTATTTACCGGAGGTATTTAACGTGCACTTTCTGAACTGACTGATTATATCAACACACGAGAATTTTGTTGAAGGAGAGCAAAAGGACTTATCAATTTTGCTGGGCAAGTTATTTCCAAATAACTTCCAGGGTTCTTTTAATACATGCCACAATCGACAAAGGACCGACGACTTTATTTCCCCTCCCAAGGATTTTTATCTCTCAAGAAAAATCTCACGACCCAGCTGTTTAATCACCTACCACAGTGTTTCCTAAACATTTTCAAGTAGCATACCCCTTTTGGGGTCATGATCGAACCAACATACCCCTTTCACCTCTTCATATAAACAATTGTAAACAAATACTGGCTATCCTGTAAAGTGTAAGTGGTTGATCCAAATTTTAATAAAACCTTATTTGAAGATTAAATAAAGGTTTGACAGGGGAAAAGAAAGGTTTATAAAAAGTCTATGATGTCACATCAAAAGTCTGTATTAATTTGTTTGTCATTATTACAGTAGACTACTTTTTTTTTTTAACACTTTCTGGTCTACGCTCGTACGTGATGCGGGCGCGATTTATTAATTCGGCAGACAGCACTCATATGGTATACGAGCGGAACTTTCTCATTGCTTTTAATACATTTACACGTACCCTAGACAATTGTCAACTGCTATTTAGCTAAGTTTAGATCATTGTGAATCCGCTGGTAGCGTAGTTTTCATTTCAACGATTTTATCGATTTTTATAAATATCGATAGGTTGGCTACAATCGACTGCAGCCATTCGTTCATACATGTTGTTGTTTTGTGCCTAGCGTGTGTGACACAATAAATATGAATGTGAATCATGATTGGCTCGATAATTTTATATAAAATTCAGGTTCTGAATTAGATGTTAGCGATGATGATCCCTCTTATTTACTACAAGAAAATCAATCTACTGTTTATTCTGGTAAATATGTGGAGTAGGACTGTGTTTTTCAAAGGGTTTTATAGATTATCATACTCTAGTAAATTATGCTTGACATGTATAATGCTTTGTGTTAATTAAATAAATCTAATATATATTTATCATTAGTGGTTTCTTTCAAAAAATTTATGATTTTTTATAATTATGTTTTACAAACAAAATTTTTTTTCAAAATCTGAAAAATGGATAAGAAATCAATACATATTTTTGGAAAATTTATTTAGTAACATTCATTTTTGAATATACACTTTAAAAGAACAAGTTTAGAGCTTTAATCTAATGTATTATACTCATATGTAGGGATAAGAATAAATTATGTTATGATTTTTTGAAAAAAGTGAAAAAATACCAGTCAGCTGGATTAAACCACGCATACAAGCCTTAGACTGGAAAGTGTTAATAACTAACAAAAACTCTTCGGTGCATTACAAACCCCCTTGAAATTCTTCACATACCCCTTTGGGTATCACAGTTTGAGAAACACTGGAGTATCATTATAAACTACAATTAGTTAATTTATGTGTGTATTAATAAGTATATTTTTAAATAATATTGTTTTTATAGAACATACGATCAGCAATTTATTATGATAATTTGATTCAGTGAAGAGTAATCTTTATGTTTAAATTGACTCATTTTAAAATAACATGCTTAAAAGCTAATTTATATTACAAAAACTAAACTTGTAAATCTAAGATTCCTATATTTTCTGCATTAATCTTGAGTCTTGTGCTTTGTCATTTTTGCAATACATCAACACCAAAACACATTTCCATATTCCAAGCATGAAAAATATATTTTGGTTCATCTTGCCTTGATAAATGCTTTGTACCTTATTTCTCCCTTATTCTCCTTTATAAGCTTCAGTTGTAATCACTTTATTCATGGTACTTTTTCAAACTATATTTTTTTACACTATTGCATATGGTCTGTAATATCTGTAATATTATATTAAGTTGGGATTATTTTATTTTAAATTTTGAAACTGACTTAACTTTTAATTTGCTTGGTAAGTCCTCAATGCATGTGTATGTTATAAATTTCCTCTTTGTTTCCTGTGATGCTTTACTATCTTAAGCTACTCACCTGAATTTATTTTACCGAGTTTTAGTTTTTTTTGATATCAAGGTTAGGTAAGGATTTAAAAGAAGTCTGAGAATATTAAATTTGTATCATTTACACTTTTTACCATGTTTAAACAAAGTTTCAACATGCACAATATCAAGCATTTGTGCATAAAACTCCATTGATTGGATGTTTTATTTTAAAAACTTTTTTTTAATGGCGGGAGGGTGGCGGCCAAGAAGGGGGCAATATGAATTGGCTGGCTGTAATTTAAAATCTTAATTATCAACTAAATAATGTCTAAAAATGAGTTATCAGCAGGGCCCGGATTTTGATGTCATATTTTTTCTGGTTTGTCACTTACAATGCTCACAAGTATATGAACTGTGCTCATTATCCCCTTGTTGTTGGTATGTATATTTTATAGGTTTATTTTATTTTTTTTGTCATTTTTAAGCATTTTTAAGGGGTTTTAGAGTCATTTTTAGGTATTTTTAATTCATTTTAAGGTATTCATATTGATTAAGTATATTTTTTTAAATAATATCAGTATTTTATAAATGCATAAATGTTTTCAACCCACAGTTTTTAGAATGAGAAGTTAATGTAATCATATTTTAGGTAATTTTTTCAAAATAAGAAGTAATTTTTTAGAATTTTAGGTCATCAAAATCCGGGCCCTGTTTATCAGTATGGCTGGTAAGCAAATCATGTGTTGATTATTTTATGATTCAAAACATTTTTGATTGAAATTTGATATTAAAAATACTATATATTGTTTAAGATTAGTTGAGTCAAACTAGTTGAGGTAAACTAGTTGAGGTTTGGGTTTTAGATTACATTTTTTTGGTGGCCATTTTAAACACAAAATGTATGCGAGCTCTAACCATAATTTAAACCAGATTTTTTTCTTGTTATAATTACTTAGCTTTGTTTCCTCTTCTTTTCTGTTCAACTTAACAATGATGTATTTACTAATAACATTTCCTTTCAAGATATCCGTATAAGCTTAATTTTGACTATTTATGAACTTTTTTTTAGTCCACAATATCATAAAATTTAGGATATTCTAATAGTAAAATTTTTTGTTTTCTAAAATACATTTAAAAACTATTACATATAGCTTGTGTTTGAATAAAATTAATCTTAAAAATATTAACTATCGAAAATAGAGCATTCATGCTGACATTAAGGATGTAGGGGATGCGATAAAAGGTTAATGTTTTTGCAGTTCTTATATCAATAATCTTTTTCGGTCAAAATAAATAAAATGTTTCCCCAGAAGAAACATAGTTTAATTTTCATCAAGCAGTTGTTGAATACCTGTCAAGGGTGTATTAAAATTTAATGACAAACTTTTTCTCTTCATTTAAAAAGTGTATCATCTAATGACGCTATACCGTACTCACAGCAGATAATCAACAATTGTTGATAACACCATGTGAGGAAAATTAAGCTTTTATGTTTCTTCTGGAGTAACATTTTATTTATTTTGTCAAAAATAAAAATGTTTTGCTAAAAAACTGCAAAAATACCAACCTTTTCACACATTCCACACAAATCAATCATTAAAGACAAATAAATCAAGAGTAAAAAGTCACCAGTTTTCAAGGCCAAGTAGGTGTTTAGACAAATGAGGAAACTTGTTTTAAGCCAGAATTTAATATTTTTATATAGCTATTAATTTTTTTTAGATATTCGGATGATAGTTCATCAAGGGTAAATAAGTGATATTTGAATATTTTTAACATATATTTACTTATATCTTAATTTGGAAACCATTATTACTGTAGCTCTATCTTGATTAAAAACTTTTGTTAAAAATATACATTTTTGAAGACATTCCCTACTATGTTTATTAAAATTTTAGTGATTTTCTAGTAAAACCTCAATACATAATGTAAAACTTTTTTACAGCAATAAAAATGTTTAGAAAGCTCTCCATCAATTTTTATTCTAAAATAAAAGTTTGTTAATCAAGAGCATATGGTGTTTACCCCTTCTACTCTCACACAAAAAAATAAAAAATAAAAGTAATTAAACACTTGCTTGAACACCTTACACCCTTAAACCAGCCTTGTTTGTTAAGTATTAAGTGTGCTGTCCTAGTTTAAGATTGCTGTAAATTGTGGATAAACATATTGCTATCAATTTATCTGCAATGAAAAGTGAGGGATCCTATTCGTTTGGTTACCAATCATTTCTAAGACTATGTATTTTTATGTTGTTTTTTCCTAAACTCTTGATTCTTTATCAATTCTCAAACTTGCATAAATATAAGATGAAGGTTTTGTCAGTTTTTAATAGTACTGCTAGATTATCTACACTTTTTTAACATCAAATTTTCAAAATCAAAACAAAGAAATAAAATTTATGACATAAAATAGGGTGAATGCTTGCCTTAGCGATGAAATAAATACAAACTGCTATTTGACTACTGGATTTTTTCAATGCACAGACAAATTCTTCCTTGTCTAGAAAAATTACTTAAATTTGGAATTTTATCTGCAATTGATTATTAGAAATATATTAGAATTAAATTGTAATGATTGCTAAAAATATATGTTGAACGTTAAAAATGCTTCCATTGTTTAGTAAAAGACATATCTTTTACTATTGTGACTGTCCAGCTGTATTAACTTAAAAATTGTATTTGGTATCCCGGACTGAAATAGTTGTATCACACACTTATGAAACCTCATTCATCAATATGACAGAATAAACAAACTTTTATCAATATTGGTGACCAGCAATCTAGGGGTAAGGTGTTAGACTTTTGTGCTAGGGGTACAGGGTTCAATCCACACTCCCGGTACAGATTTATCTGATTGCCAAACCCTCCCTTCACCTCTGACAAGATGTGTATTAATTACAACTTGTGAATGTGAGGAATACCAGCCCTCCACCGTGGTTCGGATTCCACGTTAAACTGTAGGTCCTCCATTTCATCTCACAATCACCACTACCATTACACATTAGTGTAAGTGCATACAACCCGAATGGGTAGTAAGATGTAATAATAATAATAATAATAATAATTTGATCACTATTTAACATAAATTAGAAATATATCTTGCTCTTCACATAAAGTGATTCTTTTAAAAGGTAATAGCTTGATTTTTATCTCAATTTAGACTAATGAAATATATATATTATTGAATTATACTAGATACAGTTATTTCATGAGAGTTTTTTTTATCATTCCTGTTTGTAGTATGATGGTGTCTTGTGTGTTCAAAATATCTAAACTAATATAGCTAAAGTATATGATAGTTAGCGTATAACCCGAACGGGTAGTAGGACGCGGTGCTAAATATTATTATTATTATTATATGATAGAGCCATTAGCCGGTCTCTCAACAGAATCAGAGTAATTTTTAGATATAGTTTGCAGTTTTATTTATAGAAAGAAGGGTGGATTCGGATTTATTTATTTTAGCTTCACTTTTATTCTTTTATCATGTCAGCCAAAAATGGCGCTGTTGTAAATAATACTGTATCTGAAGCAAGTAAGAGTTGCAAATTATTAGAACACTTTGGACATGTACAATTAGAGTTAGGTCAAATAATATTCTTTTTTCAAATTCGATACATATTTTATCAAAAAACTTGAATTTGTGCTTGAAACTAACATATCTATTTTTATGTGAATTTATATTTAATTAGAATTCTTACCTCATTCAAATTAGTTAAGTAGTAAATTGTTGGTATGATGTTTATTTGTGCATTTTTTCCAAGAATTATTTTGAAATGTCAAGTGGCTTTATGGGCCAACAAATATTTGCATTTTAAATTGAAAAGTATTAAAATCATCAATTTTATTCATGATTTGAAAGACCAAAAGACTCATCCATACTTAAAAGGTTCCAATTATCTCTTGACACATGGCTCGTAAGGTGGTAATCATATTTTCATGACTTAAATATAACTATTAACCACAATTTTACATCATAATAAATAGGATTTCAGTGAAATTAATTATTATAAGTATAGTTTCAATGTTGCACAATGTTTTGTGTCCAATATCCCTTTAATGACTGAAAGACTGATTCAAAAAATATTTCTCTATCATTTATAAATCCATATTAACTCTCAAAAAATAACTTTTTAGTTTTCAGTACTCAAATTAAATTGTTAAAATTATATCTTTATTAATAAATATCATGCCCTAATCTTGTTTTAAAATTTCAGTAATTCATTTAAAGATTATTTTTAATTATTTATCCTTTAAACTCTTTTATCAATATCACCTCAAAGATTCTCCATAGAATAATTAGGAGTGTTATCAAAATATAAATGTATATAGTTTTTATATATGTCAAGTGTTAAGAGTTATTTTTTGATGGGGAAAAATTTGTTTTGTGAGTAATTGTCTTTTCTACTAATTGTTTGTATAAGTACCTGGTTTATCATTTACACCAACTAGTACCTAAAATATACCCCATCAAAATAATATGGAAATGTGATGTATAAGTTTTTCAATTTTTTTCTTTTTCTTAAATCTGTCTGGTCATAAATATTATTTCAATAATACCTCATGGCACGCCTTTATCAGTGAACTAGTGGACTTAAATAATAAGAACAAACTAATTGGACACTTCTCTTTTACCAATTTTTTTTCTCAAACATGAAGGTAATTTTTTTTACTCCTTTGTAAGACCTCCCCTTCTCACTCCTCGATATCCCTCAAACTTATGGAAATATGAGCTACCAAGCTTATATTGATAAAATTACCATATCTTGTTGATTTACTCAGGTCAGTTGAAAACATTTGCCCAGGTTGCTTCGTGATGACTAAGTCGTCACACCCAAGCTAAAGATTGCTCGAGTAAACTTTCTTGCTTGTATGAACTAAAGGGTTTTTAGTAAATCACAGCAATAGCTCAGATGCTTTGTGGGGTTTGTTCAAATCTACAGCTAAATATATATTTTATGACACCGGGAACCCTGTCTAAATAGCATATATCATTCATATATTATTTTATATTAATATATAGATAGATAAATAATACCAATTGAACTTCATTCCACACTTTCATATAAAAAGTAGGCCTATGATTTGAAAAACAATAATTGCTATCAGACTGCGATATACAGAGGTTTGTAAAACTAAGTACAAAAGTGAATTCACCTCCTAAAAAAATTACTAAATGAAAATATTGATGGCAAATATAATTTATTTTATTTTTAATTGTCTTACCATCTATTTAGGTTGTACACTCTTGTACTAATTACTAATGTGTTTGGGATAAGAAAGGTTTCATTTATAGGCAGTGTACCAGCATTTGCATGAAAGTAGATTAGTAAACCATTTAGGAAAAACTACCCTGAATGCACCCAACCGGGATCAAACTCCGATCTCCCCATTTTCAGCAGTCTATTCTTTTGCGAGAGTAGTGGCTTAGATCATGCGGCCACCGAAGCAGGTCCACATCATTTAAACGTAGCTAAAGGAAAAAAAGCTTTACTTTATTGCAATGTTTTCATTTCTGCTTTAAAATAAATATTAGTAAAATAATAGCATTTGCTTTTTATTTCAAATTATGCACTGTTAAACATAACTACGATGCTAAACATGGACCATTTCAAAATATAACATTTGGACATCTAATTCAATAGGTCCTGTCTCGCAACATGCCATTAAAACTATATTGTTAAAAACAGGCAAACTACACATCAGTTGCCGGGCCTGTTATTTATGGAAAACTGTTCCTCTAAAATCGAGTTTCCAGAGAACTCTATAAAAGGCATATAACAGAAGAAAAAAACTCCTTTAATATATTTCCAATTTATGAGTAATTTCATAATATTAAACTCAAGGAATTCATGTGTGTTAGAAAATCTTCTCACACAACTGGGTGGTCATCTGTTTTATTTTGTATGTTATTGACAACGACTTTCTGTTGCTAGCCAAAATTTCTCTTTTGTTCACTGTCCCACAGCCCTCTTTTGAATACTTGTGAAACACAACAACTCTGAGAAAATAGTGTCTGTCTCTCTCCTTCATTTCCAGAAGTTAATGTAATCATGGTGAAATCGAAGGAAAAAAATAACCTTCCAGAAATATCTCTCAAAACATATACATGGAAAAAAGGGCTCCTCTCCTCATTTGGTCGGCAACCTTGCTATAGGAACGATTTGTGACATGTTAGTCTCTGATTTCTCACATGATCCCCAACCTTGCTGTAGAACGGTCTGCAAAACACTAATGTGAAAATTAAAACTCTCAAGTTACCGCGAATAAAATTATTTTAAATCAATTCTGATACAAGTGTTAATTCAATCAAAATAAAGTAAATTTCTTCAGCATGTCTGGATTCATATTTCAAATTTAAATCTGACCTGCAATAAGGTAAAGAACTGATGTCATTATAATAAATTAAGAAAGCAAAGAGGTTAACATCTCAAGTGGCTTCAACAAAGTGGGGCACGATAAGAAGATAACCCCACACCATAATCTTACAACGTGGCATGCCTGAAAATGAATACCACACACTGATATTTGAAAAAAGATGAATAATTAAATCAAAATAGTAAATGTATCTTCCCAATATGACATATATTACTACTTCCTTAACCAATGGATTTATTTCTAAGAATAATTTTTGATGGTTTCCAGACTATTATTATTATTGTTATTTATTTTTTATTTTTTGGCATTGCGTCTTACTACCCGTTCGGGTTATACACTTTTTCCAGACTACAATCTCAAAAGTGACTCTTGGAGATTACTCAATTTACTCTTAAGTCTAGTTCACATATAATCAAAAAATAAAATAAAATTTGATTGGACACATGGAAAATTACAAACCAGGTAATCCCCACACAAATAATTGGGAGTTTACTTTAGCTGTTTCTATGATTTAGTAAAGTTGACTTTACTATTTCTGGGTGACATACAATCAAATAAACAAGCTAGGTAGTGAACAACATATCATAGAAAGAATCTGCTATGCCTTTCTGCCCTTTTTCTGATTTTTAACTACAGTATTTAAAATATATCCCAGGTACATGTATAAAAAAACCTGTTAAAACTAGTATTTATATGTTGATACCGTGTAATATAAAATTAGATTTATTATCAACCTTTATTTTACAATATTATGGTGATAAAAACATTTAAAGGTTATATATATACCAAGCAAAATAAATAACCTGGACATAAGAAATAAAGAAAACTTAATGCACAGGGAAAGAAATTAATGGGGAGTTATTTAATTGTATTTTGCATTTTCATGGTTCATTGGTTGGTGTGGTTTCCAATAATCTAAACTAGTTTTAACTGGTTTTGCATTTGAACTGTAATATTGACATATTTGGAATGTTGTTTGGTTTAAACATCCTACATTGTTGATTCTATTTGAGTTTAGGAACTAAAGTATTTCTTGTTTCTTTTTTCTCTCTTTTTTCATTCCAAAACCCGTACCATTTTAGTGGCATGGATCCTGGCACTATGTTGAATGTCACTGTACCGAGCTTGGCGGATTGTGGCATGTTGCTTGTTCAACAAAGTTTGGTGTCAACCTCCCCTCATCTTTGTGTAACACCCCCTACCCCTCACGACACCATCCAAATACCATCCCTCCCTTGTCTTCAGGAGATCTCCCCTACTAAACTTGGCCCAAATTTCCCTGGAGTCACTTCTCACATGTCTTTGAAAGACAAAAGAAAAAGACACCCTGTTGTGGTGATTCCTCACTATCTTTCCTCCGACTCTAAATCGGGCATTCTTTTAGATGAGAGGCATGTTTCGCTTGAAGCAGATAAGGGAAGACACTTTTCTCAGCCATCAACAAATCTCCGTCATCTCATTGGATACAAGAAAATTGGCAGATCCACCCAAAGTCTAAGAAGTGTTGTCTCAGATGATCTTGCATTAAAAAATCTTCTTTTACAGGAGGACATGCGAGGGGAGGGTAAAAGAGGGAGCATAATTTCCCTAGGCCTAAAGTCAATAAAACTCTTCCCCAAGACTAAACTCTCTAGGAAGTTTTCGGTCTTCAGACCTAAGCTTCAATCAGATTCCTCTTTATATGATGAAACTACAAGTACAGTTAGTTGCCGCTCTTTTACTACAGACCGGCCGGCTACTTTTGCAAGATCCATAAGTCAATATGAAGGAAGCACAAAATCAAAAATAAAGTTTTGGAAACAACATATCCGATCTTCGAGTGATTCCATCGCCGCCGCGTTAATCCGATCCCTCATGGACAGTACCAACACTGGCTTGGATAGTGTAGCTGAGGTGAAGGAAAGCCCTGGGTCATCGCCCACATCTCCCTCTAGAACAGGAAGCATCCCTACTGGTGACATTGCTAAATTATCTTTCAAGAAAGAGGTTCCACTCACTCGTGGTCATATTCCTGTATCGTCCGACTCTAAAACAAGGTTCATACCACCCACATTAGAAATATTTCCGGAGTCTTACTTGCGATTACCATTTTCAGAAGATGGACCTGAACTTCAATATGTTGATGGACATCTCATACCAAATAAATCTCCTGCCTTGTCCTCTACTTCTGATTCATCTAGTTCTGATGATGATACTTCAGAAGAGTTCTCATTGGATATTTCCTCCAAAGAAAAAACACCCTTTAGACCATCTCCACCATTTAATTCTATTACCAATGATGCTATTAACAAAAAATATATTTTGGGAGACCTTAACTATGAAAATGTATCTCACAAGTCCATTAATTTAAGTTTAGATAATGCTCCTATTCTGCAGAAAGAAATATTTTATACACCCTTGCAATTTTCAGACTCTTCAAAGGAAAATATTTTAATAGAAGAAAATGTAAAAGCTAAAAATGAACTTCAAAGAACTACTTTTATTTCCAATGAAGATTCTGTGAGCAATATCACAAACAGTAATATTTTATGCACCACACATGACTTAAAAAATGTTGAAAGTACTTTTGATGTGCTTACTGATAATAATGTTTTAATTGGAAATGTTTGTGAATCAAATGTTGATGCACCCAGATTAAACCCTGGTTTTACAAGTCAATTAATAAAAAGTGTCCCGATTGATGTTTTACCTAGTCAATTAACAAATTTTGAAAGTGAGCAGTTTGTAGTGGTATATGATAATGATTCATATATGCCATTAAACAATGTATCAAAGGAAAATATTGGGAATGTTTTTACTAAAGCTTACAACGAAGATTTGCCTACTTTCAAAACACCAAAGCAACAAATAAAATATGTAACAGATAAGGCGTTTGTTTTCCCCTCCCATCAAAAAGCCACTTCAAATTTAAATGAGGTACCAGATTCTAGTACATCCAAACATGATTTGAATGCAAGTATTTTTAATGGATCCCATAAACAAACTTTGTCAATTAAAAGTAAAAATGAAATACCTATATATCAACATTGTGTTTCAAAAAATTTAGAATTGAAGTTAGGTAGAAACATGCCCATGTACACAGCAGCTTCACCTTGTAGAGGCTCTGAAATTACAGTTTTGGAGAACAAATTTCCAAAGGCACCTATAGGTAATAACATCAACACTATGCCTAATTATCATGAAACGGATATTAAATGTAGCAACTCACTTTTGAAACACCTCACTCGGCAACAAAACTTTGAACAATCTTCTGGATATAATTCAATGAGATGTCTTCCTAAGAAGAACTCCCAAACTCCTATCATCTCCTCTCATGTTTCAATGACTCCTGTATGTGTCAACCTTCCAAATAGTGCTTACAATGTGGATGTTTTTGATGTTGATGGTTGTTGCAAACCTAGTGTTGGCAATACTGACCCACCCTATCGAGACAAAACTACTTTCTCTAAGAACAACCTGAACGAAGGTTTCCTCTCACTGGAGGTTAATTTGAGAAGTAAGAGCGCAGGCTCTCTGTGTAATAGTGTCGACAAGGAGGTACCAAGACCCCCTCACTCTTCCGGGGATCTATTGTTGTTGCAACCCCATAACATCGAGCATGTCCCCTGCTTGCCCCCTACTAGCAGGCAGCAAGCACCTGTCGGCGAGGAAGGGCTGACAGAGAAACTGTCGGGGTCGCCAGCTACTGCTACAGTGCAGGCAACCGGCGCAGGTGCCAAGATATCACCCTCACCGGCAAAGATAAGCCATGTCCCCAGTTCGATTCATCGCAGGTCGTCAGACTCGGATCTCAGCATTACTCCGAAAGGTAAGTGTGTCCACATAGACACCTAATTCTTTATTTTTATTTGCTTAGAAAACTTCCAAAATTGTATAGATTAACTAGCTTCTTACCAATAAAGTTAACACTAGTACTTTTAATGATGATTCATGACTAACAAATATAAAAAAATCAGCTTTGAAACACAAAATGACACAAGGCTATTCTTTATTTTGTTGGGGTAGGTGGCGGAACACGGGCCTGCATTTTTTCTCTTTTTATGACACAAACCTTTTTTGGCTAAAATTAATAGAAGATTGCTCCAATGAGGTATACATTTAGTTTAATTTTCTACACATAGTTATATCAACAGTTCTTAGATAGGTTTATGAGGAATTTAAGTTTCTTTCTTCGTTTAAATTGTTTCTGTTCATATCCTACTATATTCATGACAAATATTCAAGAACTGTTGTTATTACTATGTCTAGAAAATTATATTTAACAGTTATACTGGAGGTGGGCGGTGGGGGCTGGGGGATTGGGGGTTAAGAAAGAAAAGAAAAATCCAGACCTAAAGGCCCGCCACACATTGGACGCAGGGCAGGCGCAGGGCAGGCGCAGCACAGGAAGAAGTTTCTGCAAGGCACTGCACATTGAACAGTCCTGGCAGAGGGCAGGCATAGTACAGGAATAGGTTTTTGCAAGTCACCACAGATTTGAATTGAGTTACTAGGGAGCTTTCACCGAGTGGTACAAGACGTGATATGGTTTGTAAATTAGAGTAACTTCTTAAATATTAGTTTTCCGAGTCAGACTCTGAATTAAATAATTTAATTTTATTCTACTCTCTTAGTAAAAAAAGGAAAAAGACGATTTGGAAAAGTTAGTACATGAAAAAAAGAAAGACCCACGGTGAGTTAATGTTATCATCGGAAGTTCCAGACAATGTTTTTAGGGAATCATATCAATTGGATGGAATTGAGAAATAAAAGAGAGACTTTAATAACAAGACAAACATTTACTGATTGTTTTAATTCTGTGCAGAGATCCGTTGATTAGCAATGTAGAGCTGTACAAAGAGGGCATTATTGAAGAGTAGAGTATTATCTAAAATTATACCATTAAAAATTTCTATTATTGTGTAATAATTGTTTCTATTTAGTGTGTTTTAACTGATAGTAAAACAAATAAATGTATAAAAAATGCATGCTGGGTGTAAGTGATTCTCATTTCCTTTCCTTTTTATACCCATACATTCCCATAATTTTGTTTTCAAAAATAATAAACTAATAGAACCTTACATTTCTTTGGTTTAAAATTACCACTAATTTGATACCCCACTTGGAAATTTGTGATTTTTAAATACTTTGACACCAGCCACTCAGGTTTAGTGGGATAAAGGTATATACGACTATTTTTAACTGTTTTATAAAATGGCCAAACAAATGTGATACACTCTACTGTGAAAGATATAATAAAGGTGACATAAAAAATATACATATAATTGCAATAAAAATTGCAATTTACTTTATGCGCAGTGTCTAGTAGCATCTAATTCTTCTAATGGGTTATGTAAAATACTATAGATTAATTTCAATAACTACAGAAATATAGAATATTACACTTACCGTTAGAGTAATTCGGTTCAATAGCAATCTTTTCCCATAGCTCATCTTTCAGCTTCGTCCTCATCTAGTCTGGATTGCTGGTTTCATATAATACTTAACTAATTGGGTAAGATGTTCCAATACAATACACAAAAATTACTTGACAGAGGCGCAGAGGACACAGGAAAACTGTACGTCACTACAACCAGAGAAAGGCTTGAAAGTGTTGTCCCTGCACTGCACCCGCACTCTGTCCAATGTGCGGTAACCCACAAGAACACGTGTATTACAGATTTTCCTCTTCCTCGTTGTCTGCCCTGCGTCCACTGTGCGGCGGGCTTAACTCGCTTTCACCTCCAACCCAGGCTATGCTTCTTAATATATTGTTGCTACACAAACATCATAAGTACTTTGAGAATTTGTTCTTTTGCAGTGTTTTAAGAGCAATCAATGTCTTTAAAACAATATTTAAGACAGATTTAACACATTATATACTTTACGTTAACATACTAATATTCATAAGACAAACAAATTAGCTAATTTAATGGGAGATCAACAAAAATAAATAACTGCATCGCTGGGCCAATCTAGACTAACAAATAACCTAAAAGTATACCATACATTGAAAAGTAAAAGTTACACTTATTTCACTGCTGTTTATATTATTTAATGTATTTCTTGAGAGATATCATTATAAAGAGCATTGATTGTACTAGTGGCTTCAAGCAGGTTTTGAGCTTACCTTTACAAATATATATATATATATATATTTAGTCCTTGCTGTGGCGTTTCTTATCTCTAATCAATCAGTTATTTGTTGGAAAATATTTGACATAATTATTATTTCAAGTTCCTTTATTACTCATTCTGTCAACTAGGGTTCAAGAGTTCAGTCTTGGTGAATATTGAAATGTTTGTAAGTACAATGTATAAATGTAGAGCCAGAAAATTTTCAAAAGATGAAACACATCTGTCCACAGGTCAAAGGGCCAAACAAATATTTTAAACTATCCTTTTGAAAGAAAAAGTAATTTAGTGAATTTATTCAAAATATGAATAAACATGACTAGAATAATTTCCGACTTCGTCGTTTGTTTTAATGAAATATAAAGCTCATTCAT
The DNA here is from genome assembly GCA_901482245.1 of Timema douglasi. NCBI lineage: Eukaryota > Metazoa > Arthropoda > Insecta > Phasmatodea > Timematidae > Timema > Timema douglasi. The sequence goes on from CABEEJ010001583.1 coordinate 118,262, forward strand.
TATCCAACAATATAACTATTTACATTAACTATATCCAGTTAAATATATTGGCAATATTAAAACTATATTCAAATTAGCTATAATTTAAAAATAGTATGTGACCGTGCATGTAAAAACATACCATAATTTGCTAGGCTAATTTTACAGGATGGCAAAAATACAAATTGTAATTGTAAATATTGATTCTCTTTAACTTTGTTCTATTTCAGACTTATGGTATGGTTTCACATGCATGGTCACCTATATAGACTACATAAAACCAAGGTTTAAAGAGTGAAAAACACTAAATAAAGCATCTCTTTTTGTATATATATATTTGTTGTTGTTGTCATAAATGCTTTGGTTATGTAAACAGGAAAACCTGGTGCCCACATTTCTTGAAACTTACCCTAATGGTCACATGCTTTGATCACCCAGCTCTGCTTCTTTTTCTTTCTTATCTGTTTCAGTCATTTATTTGACACTGTTTCTTATATCTCTAGTGTGCTCATGTAAGAAAGCAACGTTGAACAATTAAGTATCTATGAAAAGCGAGGGTTGGGGGAGGAATGATTATAATTACATAAATCAGCCATAACGGAATCATATTTGAATAAATTGAAAATGAATTGGATACGGGAATTGAACCTGAAACCTTTGGTCTAGAACAGCACTGCTCTATCATTGAGCTTTCCTTAGATTGTGTTCTTATTGCTAAGCAATCTTTTTACTTTCATTTAATAAAAGTCAAAAAACAATAGAATTGAATTCAACACTTGTTTGGCCCAGCAAGGATATCAATTTAAATCTTTGTGCACATCACATATTAATAATAATAATATTTAGCACCGCGTCTTACTACCCGTTCGGGTTATACGATCACATCACATTAACTTTTAACTAACCGAGTCGTATTGCACCTGAATTCATCTTTGTAATTTCTTTTATCACCGTGTATTACTACCCATTCGGGCTGTACGCTAATGGGCTAGGAATTGGAATGATTGAATTTAGAGGAAGTGAAACCACATTTGCAAGGAGGGCGAGTGGAAAACTATTTAGGAAAAACCACTCCCAGTTCACCTGACCTAGATTTGAACCTCAATCTCTTCATCCTCAGCAGTTTAGCTCAACACAAAACGAGCGTGTTAGCTAACTATGCCGCCTAGGCGGGTGTTTCTTCATAGCTACCCTTGCTCGTCCTTTCTCTCCCCCTATCCCTTCCTCTTCACCTATCATTCATGCCGCTCTTTCCTTCTTACACAACTGTGTTTTATGCTCACTATTGTTTGCTTAATTTATATTTGCATACATATTATCAATCCCTTTTTTAATATAAACTTATCTTTAAAGATAAATTACTTTAACACTCTAATTTTTTCCCCCATATACGATAATATAGACCCTATGTTTAATTTATGAGTTGGTAAATGATTAACGATTTTTTTAGACATTTATCTTTAAGAATATTTTAACTCTAACTTTTTATCTATTACTTTAAGTATACTTATTGAAAATATGAAACAATATCAATAATTTATGTGCATAAAAGTAAACATTATTTGAGTATTATTAAATAATTTGTTTATTTTACTATAGTATTAATAATATAAGATATATTCATAACACCCTTGGATTTATAAGGGTGATTCTGAGAAAAATATCTTAGAACTTAGAAATTTTAATGATCATGGTTGTTAATGACTGTTAAAAGAAAAATATAATATAATTCCAACTGAGTTTCTTAAAGTTGTTTAGCAAACAACCTGTAGAACACACAGATCCATATTCTGCTGAGCACATGTGACTTCATCAAGGAGTAAGAGTGAACACATTAGTTCTCACTTTACACTGATTTAGTTTACACATGTTTTTTTAAATAACTTGCAAATGGTATTACTGCCATTACTGTCATTTGTTTAGAACTACGTGCTTAGAATTATGGGACAATTAATTAGCATGGGTTTGCTTCTCTGTAGGACAATTTGGGATTTTCTGATAAAATGTTGCCAATAAAGGTATCTATAACCGTTTTTCTCATTAACCGTTGTTTTAGTGTCGATAACAAACAAACAAATGTTTAAAATAAAACAAAGTAATGGAAATGGTAAATTTAATTTGTTTATAGGCATCACTTCATTTAACCCTATCCATTTAATTTTTTATGGAAAAAAATGTGTTTTTGCATGTATTGGTGTAGAGGACAACAGTTGTATATGCCTTTTTTTTAATCGTTCAATTATGTGTGCGCTTTCACACTCAAATTGGAACTACTAATATTGCTGACTTAGTAAATTAATTTAAAGCTGATACACTGTTCTTGACGTTGTTGATTAATTTAACTTCTAGTTGTTGATATAGTTTACTGTTTATTTTATAAAGAGAAACTTGTGCTAAACATAAACCAATATAGTTGCTCTCTAATAATATAACTAAGATCCTATTAAAAGGCATTCACTATGCATGCAACTACAAGTCTTATTTACCAACTGGAGAGCATTCTTGATTAATCTCAATATACAGAGCTATTCAGTTCTCCAGGTAAAAAATACACAATTTGTAGTGGGTGCCAAGGCAAGTATTTATCTGTGAGGAACTTGGGAATGGCCACGCCAAATGGTGGCACAAGAGATACCAGAGTTGGCACTGTATGCACCTGGGAAGTAGGCAACTCATCAATCTTTAGCACATAAAAAGTGTGGTGTGATATAAATGATGACTAGTAACAGGCATTTAATTTCCTGACAACAGTTACCAATAATGGAAAAAGAGGATGCATTGTTGCCAAACCCCCNCCCCCCCTCCCCCTGCACCAACTTTGACGTCTCGCAGTACTGCCATTTGGCGTTGCCCAAGCTCATCACATAGAAATACTTGTACTGTAACCCTCTACAAACTGTATAATTTTTTACCCGGAAATATGAATAATCCTATATATATATATATGCATCAGACCATAAACACTAAACATAGTAACATATGGTCACTGAAATAGTCAAAAAACTAAAAGGCCAAACTTCTCAGTAACACTGAAATCTAAAAATCATGTTGCATGTTGCAGACTATGATCAGATTAATTCCTTTCAAGGTAATTTGTAAATTATTGACCAAGAGTAAGACAAGAATGCTTAAATTACACGTTCAAAGCATGCTCTACTGCGTTGGTTCTCATTTACTTCTCACCAAGGGCCACAATTATATTTATTTTTATGGACTGGGCCAAAGGGCATGAAAATTTAATTTGGTAAATTTAAAAATACTCAAAATAAAAACTAAGTACCTCATAGTATTATTTAAACATTATTTTTATGTTAAGATTTATAAAAGATAATATACTGTTATACAGACTCATGAGTGCAATATTAGAGTAGAACTCTCTGTCTTTGCAATAACCTCTGCCCCGCCTTCTCCTTTCATTCCTAGTACAGGGTTATTATATGTATGTTGTGAAATGGTGTTGTTGGGCTATATATATATATATATATTAGTTTAATTACTTACCTTGGGTCAGACTGACACTCTTTGCTGGTCGCATTTGACTCGCCTATTGAGAACCACTGGTCTACTGCTAATACTGCTAATTCATATTACCTTCCAGGTGTTATTGCTTTAATGTATTGAACATGGGGCCCCTAAGCTCCCTTCCCTCCCCTAGCCTCCCCTCCTGCTCTATCCCCCATTACCCTCTTCTGTGGAATCACACCTGATATTGGTCAACAGACATTAAAATTCTTACACTAAAGTCAGCTCTCGGTTATTGACGTCATTGTGCTTGAGAAAATATAGGAAAAAGTAGTGTTTAGTTACTTATAAGTTTGTGTCATGTGTTGTTTGAAATTCATCTTTAGACAAGACAGTCACATTTATCATCTGTACGTTTAACAGTTTTCTTTCTGTTACAATACACACACTAGTGGTCACACAATCTAATGTGTCATGATCACAAGGTATTGAAGTTTTAGTCAAAGGGAGGTTAAGGTTCCAATCTTATATGTGTGACTAGGGGTGGTTTTCCACATGTAATTGATCGCTGTGGTCTTACCATTCTCATTCTGTCCTTTTAGACAAATAGATATTTGTTTTAACATAGTAGTTAAAATAAGTTTTATTTAAAACAAAGAAACCACTATGTAATTTTATCCAGGCAAGTTGTACTTTATTTTTTTATTTTTTGTTTTTCCTGTTAGGAAGCAGCCGGAAAAGTAAGTAATTGTTTATGTGTGAAGAAAATGTGGTTTATGTTGGCAACTGTGTCATTTAACCTGACCATAGTACATAAAACCTTCCCAAAACTTAAAACTCGATTTAAACATGTAATTTATCCAAAGTATTGATTGGTGATTTATAATTTGTTATTTTTATTGACGGGAATACATTGACATTGGTAATTTAGGCCTACACTTGCGGTTATATATTTTAGTAGTGGAATCAACATCGAGATTAATACCATTTTCTTTCTTTAAGCTGGGATGAAAGTATTTTTACAGATGAATTTTGCAGTATTTATTATAAAAATAAATAAAATATTGCATCAGTAGAGACATTTAGTTAAATTTAATATTTAGTAATTTCAAGAGTTTTTGAATTTTAGTCATAGACTTTTTGTATGCATTTAAAAAGTTTCTGTTCAAATACTAATATTCTCTTGACACATATTCAAGAACTATTGAGATTGCAATTAAACTAAACACATATAGTGAAGAAATAATTGATATAGTTTGTCAAAAAAAAAACCTTTATAAATATTCACCTTAACTTACATTTCCTTCACTTACATTTCCTTCCACCCCACCTTAAATTTAAAATCTTGCGTAAGCACTTAATTTATAAATATATATTTGTGGTGTATTAAAGCGTTTGTATAGTATAAAATTGCATAAACACATAGTATTTAGTGACTAGGGTGCATCTTAAGCGCTGTTATATTATGTTTAAAGTAGAGATGGGTGGAATCTGGATCTTAAATTTTCTTTAAATCTCAAATCCGAACTTGAATCCTCAAATCTTTAAAAAATGTACAGTACATTCTTTGTTAAAGTGAAAATATTTAGTATTAAATTTAAAAACTTGAAATTTTGAAATAGCTTGGTGCTCATCAGCGGTTAGTGTGGGCTGAAGAAAGTTTTATTGATGCTTAAAAGCGATTCACATGACTAGGTTTTTTTTATCACCACATTTTACTATCTCTTCCGACTATACACATATATTATAATTACCTCAATAGGGTAGGGATGGGGAATGAAGAATTTTAGAAATTATATACCTGCATTTGCATGAAAGGAGAGGGGGGAACCATTTAGAAAAAACCAGCCTCATTAGACTCGACCACAATTTGATCCACAATCTCCCTGTCATCGTCAGGTCAGTCTAATATATATGGGATGCTGTAGACCATTTGACCAGAGAAACATTACTCAGAGGGTAATATTGTCTGATTGTTAAATTGTCAATAGATTTTAAAAATGTTGACTTTTATGATAATTGTTTTTTAATAGTTCTCATTTGTTAAAACAAACATTTCCTCAACTAAAACTTTCTTCCTGAGCAACTTCCTAGAAAAATACCTGTGAGAGAATTACTAGAAGGGAATTTAAAAACTTTGATCCAATTTTTAGTTGAACACAACTAACTGAATTTAAAATTTTGGGAAGGTGAAATATACTATGAGCAGTCAATATCTTCAACCATCACAGCAACTGTTTACAAAATAAGTGTTTGATATTTTTTTTTATTGTGTTTAGTTCATTATTTAGACAATAACATTTTCAGTAAATTATTGCCCTTCTCACATCTATATTTGTTTTTAACCCCTTAAAACCTGCATTTGATGGCTGAACTCTTAATTTTAGAAAGTGCATTTTTGTCTTATATTTTAGCTTAGTCAGTTGCACATATATTTACAGAGCTAATGGTGCTGATTTCCTGCATGACCTAAAAAAAGAGTCATTAATGAAATTGGGCACACCCCTGTCCCTTTTCTACATTGATAAATTAAGGGCCATGTGGCTGAGTGTTTTGTTGTATCTTTTAGAATTAAGTTAATTTTTAAGCAGTGTGCTGATATAATCAATCAGTTCAGAAAGTACAAATTAAATACCAATGGTAAATTAACAAATATAGATATTACTTTGGCTTTGGTCACTGTGAAAGTTTGCTAAAAAAAATTATTGATAAAATTAATGTTAAAGATTTAAACCCCCTATTACTCGTTTACATGCAAATATAAATTAGTCCCACTTAATGTGTACTAGTTTTGTAAATAAACATCAAGTCAAAAGAACTGGTATAGTTACGGTCTTCTGCACATTTAATTTGATTTATTTTGCTTATTTTGCAGAATTTTAGTTTCGTCAAATAGTTTTATTATAGGTCCTAGGTTAATGGTGACATCAATTTACTTTTTTTCAGTAAGTACTCGTAATATTGAATAGGATTAAAATTTAAACAAACATTTTGCGTACTTTAAGAACACTTGCATCAATTTATGCCAATGAAAAAACTTAATCTCCCTTTAATTGACATACTCTACAACCCCAATAAGCCAATCAGTCAGTCAACCATATTTTTTAGCCAAAATCAACAATTTGATAGCTCTATTTATTTATTTCTCTACATACAGTGTTTACAGTTTATAAATCATATTTTTATCTTTGTTTATGTTTTGTTAAAGTTTATTTCCATTAACCAACCAATGTGAACTTTTTTTTAGCATTGTGTCTTACTACCCATTCTGGCTATACGCTTATGTATTAATTATACCAATGGTTTTAGGTATTAGAAAGGTTATATTTAGATGAAGTGTACCAGCATTTGTTTGAACCACCCTCAATACACCCGACTAAGATTCAAACCTCTATCTTCCCATTATAGGCATTATATTCTACTACAAGAGTAGATCATTAGAGCACGCGGCCACCTTCAATACAATTCATTGATTTGAATTCCCTTATATTAATATTCCTAAGATGGATTGAAACCATCACAATATTGTCAAAAAGCAAATTTTTAAATAATTACTCACTAATCTTTGTGATAGTAATAGTAATAGTTTTAATTCTACTAATTTTATTTTAAATAATATGTAAAACACTGTGTAACTGCTACTTTATTGAAATAATTGAAAATGAAATACAAAATAGAAAAAAAATATATTTGGAAGTCGGTTATAATTAGTTGCCTTTGACATTTAGTTCTATGCACATTATAAATTATAAAAAGTAATGTACCAATGTGTTTTAATAAAACACACCTATTTTTTCTGTCTTGTTTTGTCAAAATAATATATATCACACTAGAGATAAAAAAAATATTACACAACTTATTTTGTAAACTATTTGTGACATTTCTCTTTTAAAAATCCTCATGTTTTATTGTTCTTCCTCTGCAAATCTGTTATGAACCTAACGAAACATTAGCATCTATATCTACATTACCACTGTATATATGAGATGAAAAGAGAAAAACTGTGTTTGAAATCAATTTGTTTGCTTTTTATATACTTGCATTGCTGTTAAGGTTATGTAATAATCTATGATCACTATACTTTTTTTTCCAATAATTGCTATCCATGATTGCATCAATTGTTATACAACTTGTTTTAAAAGGGGTGATGGCTATTAAATACTAAAATTATCGTTAATAAGACAATTTGCATGTATATTTATTGTGTTTTTGTTGTATTGTGAATAGAGACTTTTTATTCTTTTTTATATTATAGTCGTGACATCTTTGGTCTTTGTCTTTTTTCCTTTTTTTTCCATTGTTGTCGATTGGCTTTTCTTCAGGGGCGCAGAAACAAAAAATTGGAAAAGGGTTTGAGGGCTATTATTCCCTCATAAAAGTCTAAAGAGTTTGATGGAGTTTTATTTAAATATAAATGTATTGCTCAAGGACACCCATTGATTCTGTAGTTGCTATCAAACCATTTGCCGAACTAATTTCCTTGCACATACATGAATGAGGGTCGCCACTGTTGGCACTGTATTCCAATTTGTAAAGGGGGCCAATTTAAAATCTGAGGGTGCCTTAAGCGCATTTTGGCCCTACTCTCTAAACCAAAATTGTTCCTTCGCCTCTTTTTTTTCCCTATATTATTGGACTTAAGTATGTTTCACAAATTCCTTATTGCTTTATTAATTTTAAATCAAAAAATATTTCACTGTGGATAAACATTAAGTGCCACTTAAAAGTGATATTCATAAAATATTTTTTTTGTGAAACATGCTCAAAATATAGCTCGGCACATTTTTATTATTAATTTAGCATTTAAAAGATTGTACTTTTTTTCCTCATATTTGTTATTTCATTATTTAATAAATTGCAATCAAAATATTATCTATACTTTTAACTAACTTTTTTTTTAATATGAAGTGTTTATTAGCTATGTATGCAATTTTGGGTATTGATGGGAGTGGGGAGTTAAACTCAAACTATTAAGATTTTCTTTTAAATAAATAAACTTAAAGGGCATATTGTAACATAAATTGAATGATGAAGGGTGAGAATGCGTAATATACAGCATTATGCAGTAATACAGGGTAAAAGGACTGCACCTGGAAGGCGAATGGTAAAATAATAAGTTAACTTATCTACTTTTATACTTGAAATAATATTATAGTTCTATTCATAATCTTTGATCAAATTTGAGTTATGATAATAAATAATATTGTTTTAATGGTTTCTGATCTTAAAAACAATAAACCGATTGAGATATGACTTAGATATTTAATCTATTAGTTTTCATTATATGCATAAAGTAGAGCTAAACAAAATATGAAGTTGGGTCTTTTTGCATTTACTATTGTGACTACAAATGATATTTTATATCTAATATATAATTTAATCACTTTTAAAGTCCTATATTCTTGGGAATATTTTTGAGTTGATGTGAACATTTTTTTTAATGTATGAACATTATTTTGTTTTTATAATACATGTGCTGTGACTTTGTTCCTTAGGAAACAGTCTGACAGGCAGCGACCGCTCCTCCACTGCGGGAACACACTTCCGTCATACGCCTGCATCTGTGAGGCCCCCCATGAATCAAGAGAGTCTTGATATGTTGGAGTATCCTTTTCTGACCTTTATAAAGTTCCCTGCAAGCTTCATACAGCATCTAGGTAGGTCACAGGTTTAATACAAATCAACTCTCATATCTCAAAGAGAATAAAATGGTCACACCATATTAGACTCTTGGTTTGTACCCCATTTTACCACCTGTTTGGGCTATCTGCATATTTGCAACAATGCGGTAGAGATAAAGGTATAATTTAGAGGAAAAGTAGTTGCATTTATATGAAACAATGGTGGGAAACTATTTATAAAAATCCACCTTTTCCATACCTAAATTAGGGTTATGACTTTTCAGCTCTTTGGTACCTCAGTTGCCAGAGTTTTCTTTTCTCTGTGTATTTACTAACCAATTGGAATAAACACATTTTAATTATGCTGAAGGGTGAGGAATGAGGAAGGTATAGCTTGGATAAAATATACTCCTCACATTCACATTGAGGAAGTGTGAGAAACAGTTTGAGAAAGAGATACCCTCTGTACACCCAGCGAGGATTTGAACTCAGACCTCCCAGTCACCGACCAAACAGACTATATTAGCTTAATATTGAGTCTACCTGCTCAGCAGTGCCGGCTCCTGCCAGATCTTCACTTAAGAACCAATATCAGTTCTTAAAAAATATATTCTCGGATGATTAAGTTTGTAACTATGCATATTACAGAAAAACAAAGTTGATGGAAAACCAAAAGTTTTACATTAGTTTGTAATTTAAGTGAAATTTAGAACCAAGAAGCTTAGTATTATTACCATAAAAGGTAAAATTTAGGAATTGACCATCACTAATGCAAACATATTATCCTACACATAAACCTTGTTACTTGACTACTACAAGCCACATTTTCTAGATCACTTATGTAGCCATAACAAGTTTGGACTTTAATGACAATATTGATTGGAATTATAATTGGTAGTACTATTCAATTATGTAACATATTTGGAAAAAAACACCTGGACGTGGGAATCTAATTGAAATCCACCCATATGTATGGAAAATATGTATAAATATTTTTACCTGTGGTTATTCTAACTAATTGTGTTAACACAATCATGTAATACTAAATGATTCTCCAAACAAAAGCTTATCACTGATGGTTGTGTTTCTGATAGCTATTAAATAATTGACTATCTCCCAAGCTCATCAAAGAACTTGAACAGGGCTTTGGAGTCAAATTCAGAGTTGTGGAGTTGAAAGCAATTTAGGGTGGAGTTAGTCGATAAAATATATAGACTTTGGCTCCTGCTTAAAAAAAAAAAAAAACATATAATATTAAAACAAGATTTTATACTTTTTTTTTTATTATTTAAAACAAAAATTTATTATTTGGATTGACAAATTTATTTAAATATACATTCACAATGTCAAAGGTTCTTCCCATGAAGTAANTAAGACCAAAATTTGTAATTTGGACCGACAGATCTATTTAAAATATATAAATTCACAATGCCAAAGAAGCTTCCCATGAAGTAATCTGTCTTGGAGAATGTTTCTGCAGTAAATTTGTTAATACAGGGTGTCTACCATCCGGGAAAATCACGGAAAACGGGAATTAGCCGGGAATTTGAAGTGATCGGGAAAAAACTGGAATTCGGTAAATCACAATAAAAATCCGAGAAAATGATATTTTACTCAAAATATGAAATACAATAATCATTAAATCAGTAAATTATCTAGTAAACAATTTTAATACATGAATGTGGGGAATGCCAGGCCTCCACCGTGGTTCGGATTCCACGTTAAACTGTAGGTCCTCCATTTCATCTCACAATCACCCTACCATTACACANAAGTGCGTATAACCCGAATGGGTAGTAAGACGCGGTGCTAATAATAATAATAATAATAATAATAATAATAATAATAATAATAATTTTATTACAAATTAAAAAAAATATTCAAATTTTAAAACTTATTATTATTCATAAAAATATTAATAGAAAAACGAGTGGAGAAGGGTGGGGTGGGGGGCGGGGGAGTTAGAAGAATGTTACATACATTTTAGTGGGGAATTTTAGGAAATGATCAGGGGAAATCAGGGAAAAAGTCGGGGATTTCATTGGTCAAGTTGAGTAGACACCATGTAATACTAATTATGTACGTTACCCATTTACGAAGGAATCAGGAGTTGGACATTATAGTAAAAAACGAGTCAAAGACTTGGCATACTGACTCCACAAACCATGTTTTTGAAGTCAGATTTGATTTAAAACTCTCATTTTTGAATTTTACCCTTCCTGCAGTAAGCTATTGGTGTACCTTTAAGTTGTCTCTCTGCATCCAGGTGGTACGGTGAGCTCAAGGTCAGTTAAGCTCCTGGAAAGAATCACAAACTTGGAGGAACCCGAGACACGTGATGCTTGGTGGACAGAAATCCGCATGGAGGTGCGCTCGCACGCCCGTGCACTTGGTTGTAACGTGGTACTGGGCTACTCGGAGCACACAAGCATCTGCGACGATGTGTGTGTACTGTCTGCATCAGGCACTGCCGCTGTCATAAATTTGGACGCGGACGGGGTCACTGGTTAGTGAGACTTTCTCTTAGTTGTATTTGGTTGGTTTTGGCATGTTGAGAGAATGAGTGTGGATCAAGTGATAAAGCATGAAGGTAAAGTGTGTGGTCGAAAAGGAAGGGGTGGGCCATTTAATATGTGGCTAAAATGTTGTAGGTGAATGTGTGAAAGAGAGAAAAATTTAGAGTTTTAAGAATTAAAAAGCATTAATGACTGTGTATGGATGTTGTTGAAACGAAGGGAGTATTCAAGGCTAGAGGAATGTGGAGAAAGCTAGTGAGGATGGATTAAGTGTGAATAATTTTTATTTTCTAGCCATATGCACAGTTTCATGCCTATCCTGTCAGGGAAAGATGTCATTAGGTGTGTATGTATAACTTATTTACTCAAATTGTAATTTGAATATAAATATGTTTGTTATAAATGACCATCTTTCAGCAGCATCAAGGTTTAAAGTGACACCACCTCGTGCTGCCATCTTGGTGGAATATAATAGTACTACTTGTATTTGAAATAGGTTGATTGTCATTTACCTTCCATGCACATCTTACTCTCTAACACCCCTGATAGTAAATTTACCTAGAGCTCTCTCTCTCTCTCTCTCTCTATATATATATATATATATATATATACAGCCCAGCAGTATAAATATATAAATATATATATATATATATATATATATATATATATATACAGCCCAGCAGTATAAATATATATATATATATATAAACTGCTGGGCTGTTAGGACATTTTGTGTGTCTTTTATTTGATAGACGTAGTACAGCCCTAGAAAGTGACGTTGTTGTGTTGGACCGGTACTTCAACTTCTCTGGAAGGGTTGAGATCCCCATGCCCACTCCTCCCCAGTTGTGTGCATGTATAGGCCCTGGGCCTCCTGTCCTGAGATGTGTTTCTAAAAACAAAAGGAGCGTGGTGTATAACTTTGGTTTATACATTGAGAGTACCTTTTCTTACTTTAAGTTTCAATAGAAATATTGATATTAGTGTAGTGTGCTACTTGCCTGTGCGTTCATTAAGACACCTCAACCCCCTGAAAATTTTGGTGTGTATGCGCATCAATACTACCATGCAACCCCTCGCCATGTGTCTACCCCAAAAGTGTGCGTAATATTTGGGAATGTGTGCTGAAATCACCCAATTGGCCGATACCTAGCTCACTAGTTGTGACCTCAGCTGGATGCTCTCGATACTATTGGATTCTTCCACCGCACTGTGACCACAAAGACTCCACACAGATTTTCAAATACCGTCCAGGTACTGTGTTGTTTCAGTCGCTTTGTCAGGGGTGTAATCTAGGACCCCACCTGACTTGGATGAAACTAAACTCTCCCAGGGTTCTACCCCACTAGTGCAGGTTGTTGTACTTCTACCCCAATGATTGCCATCCGAGGTCTATGAGCGTGTCCAGGAGACAACTTTGGACCAGAAATCTCACATTTTCTCCTTGGTAATACGTGGAACTTAAGATATGATTTTAACTATTTGAGTGTTGAGTCATCAGCCTAAACCATTGACAAATAAATACAGTGCAATTATTCATTTATATTATTATGTAGTGTCTTATGAGATTGTTTTGTGTATTATGTTACTGTATTCATTATTGATATCGTCATTTTTCATCGCCACTTACATTTAGATTAGATTTGGTCCAGTGTTTATTGAAGTAGTGTATCAGAATAAATATAAAAAAAGAGGTTGCCAAAGTAAATGTTGGAAATTAAGTATGAAGAAAAACGACCGCAAAGGAGGCCAAGAAAGATATGGGAGGAGCAGAAAACAGAAAGTGTTAAAGTGAGAGGAGAAGAATGGAAGAGATTAAAGGATGGAGAATGGTGGAAGGATAAAGGAAGATATGGCATTATACTAAACTGAACCGGCCACAGGCTGGAAACAGTTGATGATGATAATGTATTAGAATACCTGTTGTATTGAATTTAATCTTAATTTGAGTATGTAAATATTAGTTAGATCTTACCACCTACCCAGCATATTTTCTCTCTTGTTATATTTACATACTAGCTTTATGCTTAAACCAGATGTACTCTTGAGAAATATCCGTGTCCCCACTAATTTTATGACTGAGCTCAAAGTTGATTATGGCAATCCCTCCATTACATATAACTTTAGTAAATATCTTGTCCCCCTCCATTATTCACACTAGCGTCACACCATTAATGTTTCCAGTTTTGCCGATAAGTGGAGTGGCGGTAGTTTTGGAGTTACCAATTGGGTCAGTTTCTTTCATTGCAAATACAACCATAAAATTAGAATGATAAGTTAGAGATGAGTCAAATACAGTTTTTCTTGAACACAAATCTTAAATTAATCTGAATATAAATCTTAGAAAACATGGTAAGTATATGAGGCTAACTTTCACACATTGATATGATCCCACCCCCACCCCTTTCAATTACAATTTTGTTCACATTAAATGGTAAATTATAGTTATGGGGACTGGTTATTAGGTTTGTCCTCTGATGATGCATGGATGAATCCATATTAAGCCTTAATATAGGTCCACAAAATAATAATAATAATAATAATTATAATTATTATTATTAGCAGCACCGTGTCTTACTACCTGTTCGGGTTATACACACACTAATATGTAATGGTAGGGTGATTGTGAAATGAAATGGAGGACCTGCAGTTTAACGTGGAATCCGAACCACGGTGGAGGTCTGTCATTCCCCACATTCACAAGTTGTGATGAATATACATCTTGTCAGAGGTCAAGGAAGGGTTTGGTAATCAGATAAATCTGTGCCGGGACCAGCGATTAAACCCCAGATCCCCAGCACAGAAGTCTGACACCTTACCCCTAGACCACCAGGTCATCAGTTCACAAAATAATTAATCAAATACAAAAATTGGAATAATTTTTTTTAAATATAAGTTTTCTGAATCTAGAACTTGAATTTGTTTAATCCTCGGTTTTCGAATATGCTGAACTATAACGATTTAAATATTTAAAGGGCCCATCCCTAAATAAAATACACATTAAATCATACACACATGCTTCAGTAGCCACATGGTCTAATACGTCACTGTCACAATCGACTAGATTGCCGATTACAGGGAGATTACGGTTTTAATCCTGGGGAGTTTGAATATTGGGGGTGTTTTTCCCTAAATGATTTTACATTCGTCTTCCACGCAAATTCTGTTACACTTCCTATAAATTCAACCTTCCTTGAACCTAATACATAAGTGTTATCAGTACATAGGTATACAACCTGAACGGGTACTGAGCCACTGTGTTAAAAATAACAAAAATCACACATTCACTTCACTTATAGCCTACAGGCCTTTTTAGTTAGAAGGTTGTTTGTAAAAAATCATTTAGCAGCTTTACTTTTGTTTAGTATCCAACAAAACTGATACATACTATCCATACTATAGAACTAATTTAAAGAGCTTTACAAGAAATTGTTCAGAGTAATGACTTAAGACTACACTATTAAAGAACAGCCCTCACTGAACCCAATTTGGGGTTGTAACTTGGCTCACCAGAGGAAATTCACCCATTATAAACATTTTTGTCCAAACCTGCAGGTGGTGTCTATTGATATTGCTGTTATTGTGTGCCAAGGATCAGGGCAACATCATACACGAGCCACCACCCAGCACCTACACAATCGGGGAGAACTCATGACCACATCACTGGATAGAACTGAATTCTCGGACACTAATGGCAAGAACACGCCACAGAAAAACGATCACTCTGCTGCTACTGTAGTTGTAAGTACTCTTACGATAAATTTATTGATTGTAAGCCTTAAATTTGGTTTTTCATATTCCGTTTATTCAGAGATGAGCTGAATCCACTATTTTACAAGTCCTTGAATCTAGAATCACAAACTAAAATCAGAATATTGTAAAAAATTATGAGCACAAGAGGATATAGGATTATAACAGAATAGTAGAAAAAAAAATGATAACTAAATGCTAATTTTTTTTTTGCTAAAATGCATTCATTATGACATTCATAAGAAAATTAATTGTCGTTCATTTTTTTGTATAATTTTGTAATCATGCAGAGCTCTAAAACAAATTCCAACTAAAAATTTTGGAAAAAAAAAGTTTAAATCTTTTTAATCATGAATCTGATATTTTCTCAAATCCTTGAATCTTAAATGTCCTTAAGAATTCGAGGGTTTTAAGAATTACATCCTTAATTTATAGTTCTGGTTCTTAAATAATTAAATGTTGTAATGATGATGATGAATTTAGTAATCATTTTGACTTATGGCCCACCATTTGGCAATGCCATGCTACTCTTGTCAATCTGCTTTTTAGAACGTATTTCCCTTATGAGCCGTTTACAATAATGACCTTAAGGCTGATCTAGTGCACAGCTATAGGACAGATTGATGTTCCTTCCAATGTACGCCTATCCTAGAAGGCTTATTTGATTTCAGACCTTTTTTTTTCAGCACCGCGACTTACTACTCATAAAAGTTATACGCTTATGTACTAATAACACTGATGATTTTAGGGATTAGGAAGGTTATATTTCAAGGAACTGACCCGCACTTATGTGGAGGGAGAGTGGATAACCATTTTGGATAAACCCTTCCTTAGTACACTCGACAAGATTCGAACCTCGATCTCCCTATCATTGGCAAGTCTAGTTTACTGTGAGAGTAGCGCTTTAATGATTATCAGGCCACCTAAGCAGGTTGTTGGACATATTAACAGGCCACCCTTTTCAAAATCTCTTTTTTTTTTTGGAATAGTTACTTATGGCACAACATTAAAACATTTATTGTTTTGAAAGATGTTATTAATCCCTGCTTCAGGTCTAAGGTGTCACTATATCAATAGACTGGACTATCATTGATGAGGAGGTTGGGTTTTAAATACTGGTCATGTGTAATGAGCAGGGATGGCCTGAGGTAGATTTTGCACCCAGGCAGGATTACAATTGGCGCCCCCTGTATAACTGGGGGATAGAAATAAAATATGAAAATAATTCCCAAACCTTATGTAATTTGAGCATGATATGAAAATAGTCCCCAAACTTAACATAATCATATAAGACTTAGGTTACTTTAGGTTGAGTTGATAGTTTGTTTGGCGCCCCCCTCGAGCCGACGCCCTGAGAAGCCGCCTGGTTTGCCCAGCCCTTAAGCTGCCCTTGGTAATGAGGAGTGTCTTATCCCTAAATGGTTTACCAGGCTCCCTTCATTCAAATATGGGTATATTTGCTCTAACTTCATACTTACTTGTCCCTTACTCATTAGCGTATAAATGCGAGTTAACCCAAACTGGTGGTTAAGACTCGAACATTGGCAGCCACTGCAGTTGTGTTTCCCAATTAGTTTGAATATAATGGTGACCTGGAGGTCAAGGGGTAAGGTGTCGGACGTCTGTGCTGGGGGTCCCAGCACAGATTTATCTGATCGCCAAACCCTTCCTTCCCCTCTGACAAGACGTGTATTAATCACAACTTGTGAATGTGTGGAATGCCAGGCCTCCACCGTGATTCGGATCCCACGTTAAACTGTAGGTCCTCCATTTCATCTCACAATCGCCTTACCATTACACGTTAGTGTGTGTATAATCTGAATGGGTAGTAAGATGCGGTGCTAATAATAATTAATAATAATAATAACAATAGTTTGAATAGTCACTGATAATGTTGGTGATAAATTAATTCAACTAATATTACATTTACACTTCTTAACATACTACTTGGCTTCTTCTGTTATATAACTGTAAAATAACTTTATCAACAAAATATATTGCACAAGACAAGAGCATTTTATATCATAAATTACTAAATGAAATAGGTATGGTGTATGATGTTTTTATTTCGTTTCCTTACAGAATGCTACTAAACCAAAATCTTCTCCTCGGGAAAGTGTGGAGGCGGAAGTTTCTACTTGCTCATTGTGCCATATTCCATACAATGAAGCGAGTGTTCCTTTCAGAGTCACGATGCTCAAATGCGCCATATGCCGGTTTGTTTGTTTTAAGATACTTTTTTAGCTATATGATTTCATATTTAACTTACACTTTTTATACACAGAAGCTACAGTATATCAAAACATAATTAACGTACTAACAACCCAGAACAACACAGATAACTTTACAAACTCAATTCTAATGCTAAAGATTTTATTTATATTTGGGTAGTTGGTAAAACTTATTCATTAACTTGTAAATAATAATTTGTGTTAAACTTGTTTAATCATAATGGCTACTTTGAAGAAATAAAAAAGACAATATATAGGGGGGCAACATTTCAAAAAATATAATATTTTCACCATCTTAAGTAAAAAGAAATTACTATTAGGAAGATAAAAACTGACATTATATAATGCATTAAGAAAGAGAAAACCTCTTTTAGCTTTTTGAGATATCTTGTTATTATCAATTAATCAACTTTATTAAATTTGATTCTTAAAAAACTACATACTTTAAAAATCAAATGGCTTTTATTTGGAAGAAGGTACAGGAAAGATGGATGAACATGTATAAAAGAGAATGAACACAATATGTTTTTACAATGAAAATAATCCATCCAATGTTCATTTCCTGTGTTAGTCCTTTATCTTATTCATTTCTTCTACCCGTTCCTATCTAAGTTTCCTTTTGTATTTTTTGGTTTCCTCTTTTAGGAAGCTGCATTGCACCCTTCACACTCCTTCTTGTTGAGTTTATATATAATGAATCTTCTTGTTGATTTTCTATAGAATGAATTATAGGTTTGGGGATTGGAGAGTAATGATTAATATTGTTCAAGAGATAGCCATTATCTCTTTGTCCATTGGCAGCAAGGTAAAGTGTGAACTGTGGTAGTCTTTTCATTGTAAAAGCCAAATTATGTTCGTTTTAGTTAATAATTAATATGTTTTCTAGCCGCCGATCCAGTTAAGTTATTCCAAACATGTATAGCAAAATACTTCAAAATACTTCCTTGAAAAAATTCTACAATATTATAGAATTTTAATTCATTGCTCAGACCTCTAAATTGCAACCTAATATGAGTTTTTGACTCTTTTACTGACACTATTTGTGATCAAATTACCCTAATCTTTTAATTTTATTATCATATATTATTATTAGCACCGCGTCTTACTACCCGTTCGGGTTATACACACTTACACTAATGTGCAATGATAGGGTGATTGTGAGATGAAATGGAGGACCTACAGTTTAACGTGGAATCCGAACCACGGTGGAGACCTGGCATTCCTCACAATTCACAAGATGTCTTGTCAGAGGTGAAGGAAGGGTTTGGTAATCAGATAAATCTTTGCCGGGCCTGTGGATTGAACCCCGGACGCCAGCATAGAAGTCTGACACCTTACCCCTAGACCACCAGGTCACCCTTATTATCATATAATTTATATTTTCTTATTGGAATGACTGGGAATATAATAATATAAATCTGAAAAATTAATATAAACCTAAAGTGATAAAATATTTTTCCCATTTCTCTTTCCATTCCAGCCATAGATTGATATTTCTTGTTCAAAAGTTTTTTCGAAATCATAATGTCATTCCCACACAGCCCTAAAAAAATATAAGTTAAATTCTATTTTGTATGTAAATTGAATTGTAAACTGTAATATTAACAACTTGATTTATCAGCTAAGAATTAAATATCACACACAACTGCGCAATAAAACATTACACCCATATAGGTGGCATAGTTAGCCAACATGCTAGTTTCTCATTGAGCTAGACTGCCAAAGACGGGGAGATTGAGGTTCACATCTCGCTTGTATGAACTGTGGTTGGTTTTTTAAAAATGATTTCCACTCTTCCTCCCCACAGATGCGAGCTCACTTCCTGTATATTTAACCTTTCTAATTCCTAACCCATTAGTGTAATTAGTACTTAAGCATATAGCCCAAAAGGGTAGTAAGACATGGTGCTAATTATAATAAATAATATAATAAAACATTACGTTCCTTAAAATAATTTTTGTGTATAAAATTTTATAAATAACCACAATTTAATATTTTCTCAAGCAAACCACAACTTAAATTTTTTTTTTTAAACTTGAGAATCTTTTATATATTTGATTTGAGTTCACTTTTAATTGTAAAAGGGAATTTCGCACACTCCTACTCTCTGAGCTATCCTCAATTCTTTTTGTGACTGTTGTGACAGGCGTGGCAAAGTTCCCGATGTGCTGTTCACAACCATCGAGCTTCCAGAAGGTATACCAATGACCGGCACGGGCTGTCTTCTTCAGGCTTATGTGTGCCGTCCCAAACCTTATTGTAAAGGGGAAATGAACGCCAAAGAAATTTCAGATGGGTTGCCTTTCTTGGAGTATGAGCTTCACCGGTTGCTTATCAACAAACTCAAGGTTAAGGGGATGAACACAATCTTTGGACTCAGGGTAAGTCTAAATCACTTGTTTACCTTTAGGCAACACTGATAAGCAAGATGGGTTTTTAACTTTGTATACATTTTTGGGTTACATAAAATACCATTAAATTTGGTTGAATATTTGAAAAAATCTCGAGCAATACCACAACAAGTGTAAAGATTAGGTAAAATAATTATAATAATGTTTTATCTGAGATTGTACAAAGAAAACTTTCTCTATCATTATACCACTCTTAAGTGTAAAAAAAAATATATTTTATTTTTATATAAATTCATATTGCTATTTGTAAGTAAAAATATGATTTTTTTCAAGACATTGCGATCATAAATGTTAACTTTGAAATAACTTTTGACCCATTTTAGTCTCTATCACACATTTTATAGAGTTATGTTAACAATAGTTTGTGACATTACAGGTCCAGGTACAGATTGGGGAAAAGATGTTAGTAGGCCTTGCCACAGGGACAGCTGTGTTCCTCACTCCACTTCCCCCTCCGCCAGTCCCCAAAGTGTCTGCGGGCAATTCCTGGACAGACGAGAAGAAACTTGCAGAAATTCAGAAGCAGCTTCTTGACACAGTGAAGAAAAATAGGGAAACTTATCAGCTGAAGCCCATAAGTGTAAGTGACCAAATAAACTGAAAGAATATTCAGCCACTAACAAGCCATATATATATATATATATACATACTTACACTTAAACCAAACAATTTAAATAGATGACAGAATCTATATTTAAAGTCATCAAATTTATCTATCAGTTAATAATTACAAAATATGTTTTTAATTAGGAGGGATAGTCAGCACATTTAATTTAAACTTTGGCTTAGCCTAGTGCTTTATTTCAAAATAACCTTAATATTTATAAAATATGTAATCAAGGTGAAAAAAATATTTGAGCAGTCAAGTATTTATTAACTAATGTTGAATTTTTTGGTACTCTCACCTTCTATCATTAGCTCTCTCATTCTGTCTCACTTATAAACTACCATGTATGAGTCACCACAGACTGTCCTTTCGATTATATTTTTATCCTTAACCAGTAGACAATCCCACTCCCTTGTCTTTTCTATTTCGCCAAGCCAAGCAATTGTAGTAAGGATCAATATTTCTGCTACCCAGCTTAAAACTTTTGTGTCATCACTACTAGACCTCTCACCCACACAGTTCAAAAGAGCCACGAAAATAATTGGGCTCATAATGCCGGCTTAACTGATTGTATCATAATCTGCTGATATTTGGATCAGCATTTGGCATCGGCCCAGCACTAATGTTATGTCAATTTGATAAGTGATGTAAAGTGATTTTACTTGCTAAATTGATCACATATTTGCAATCAAAATGGAAAACCAAGGATTATAAAGCGCCTTTTCTACTGTCTGAAAAGATCAAAGTTACTGTACTTTAAACTTAATATACATTTTTTCCCCTACATGAATGAAGGAAGATAACAGGAATGAGAGATAGGAACAAACAAAAGGAAAAAAATATATTTTTTCTTGTTATGAGAAAAGAGGAATACAATCCATTAGAAGTACCGTTGAGAGTGTACTGTGATCCCCTATTTTACTATAAAATGTATATTGTCTTTGCATTAATACTTGATATGATCTTTTCCTCCTGTACTTTTTCTCATTTATATGTACCTCGTATGAGAAAAAGAGGGCTTTACTTAAAAGTTTGTTTATTATTAGTAGGGATGGTTCCTTCAAATCCTTGAATCCCTCTTATCCTTCAGATCCTTAAGAATATTTGGGTTTCAAGGGGGGGAGGGGAAATTATGAAAATAATTTCTATAAATTTTAAATCTGAATTACATTTTCAGAGCTATTATAATTATAATATAGGGAAAGAGTGGGGGTACAGGGAGTATGGGAGATAATCAAGGAAAGGAGACAACAAGCCTGCGGTGGTATGGTCATGTAATGAGGATGGAGAAGAGAGATGCCAAATAAAATTTTGTCAATGAAGTATGTAGGAAAAAGACCACAAGGGAAGATAGAAATGGGAAGAGCAGATAACATTCAAGAAAGAGGAGAAGAATGTAAAGAATTAAAGGAGGTTAAATATTGAAAGCATAGAGGAAGATGGTGGCATTTTACTAAACTGGCCTAGCCACAATTGATGATTATGATTACTACTAATAACTCAGCTCAACATAATAAGAGAAAAAACACAACAACATGTCCCCAGACCATTATTTTGAAATTTACCCACCTCAATGGCCTCAAGGTCTAAAGCGCTACTCTTGCAATAGACTAAACTGCTGAAGACGGGAAGATCGGGGTTCGATCCTGGCTAGGTGTACTAAGATTTATTTCCCTATAAATAGTTTTACATGCAAATTTGGGTACACTTCCTCTAAATTCAACCTTCATAATCCCTAACACATTTGTTTATTTAGACATAGGCTTTCAACCCAAACAAGTAGTAAGACGCGATGCTAAAAAAAAATTACAACTTAATGTGAACAAAATCATTATTGAAGAAAAAAACAACATATAAATGTGGTAATGTTAAATACTTAATATTCATCTTGTTTTCTAAAATTTGTATTCAAATTTGATAATTAATATTTGTAAGTAAAATTCAGATTTGGATTCAAATAGAAGTGGATTTGACTTGACTATAATTAGTGCCTAAACTATTTTTGTGATTTCTTTGTACAGGAAGTGGATCTACAAACAAATGGACGATTTGCCCCCTCAGACACAGAAGAATCTGATGATGAACTTCCTGACTTAGACCTGGCCGCAGGGAATAAAGACACATGTGTTTTAGAGGTATGCACAACTTTATGTATAATTAGTCTTTTGGCATTAGTTTATATTCATTAAACTTGGGTGGAGTAGTCAGCCTATTAAACAAGCGATGAGGCATTTATCATGTCAGCAGTCTTTTAATCTGGAGATTTAATTTTTGAATTTTTAAATATATATTCTAACAGATTTATTACATTTCCTTTTGTTTATGGTAACTTATAAATGCCTTTCAAGGATTTGATGGAACAGTCTTTATATTAAATAAAAAAAGCCTTAATAAATCTGTACATCCAAACCAAGTTTCACAAATTATTTTAAAAACTGTACAAAGGAATCTTGATTTGTATCATAAATTAATGTTTCTGTTACTATTAAAGTATCGCTTGATTTTTTTTTATCCAATTAAAATTTATTTTGGCTATGTGGACATATATTTGTTAACTATATAACACCAAAAAATAACAAAAATAGACTATAATTGTGTAATTTAACCATAACTAATTTTAGTGTCAAAGTTTCTTAGTTGTCAAATCTGGATTTTTAATCTCGAATCAAAGTTGAAGCTGACAAATATTTTAAGCAAAGTTTTCTTGTTTTGATATTTTTTGATATTCTTGTCTCGTAGAATTGAAAAAGTGTTTTTCACACATTTCAAATTATTGGCATATTTCGTTAGGAAGTATCAAATAAAATTATAAGAGAATATTAATAACATTATAACATTCTGTCATACAAATTATTAGTAAAATGTGTTCAAAAAAGGACCAAAAAAACAAAACAGAATTTCAATGATTTCAAACAACCAACGCTAAATTATAAAATATGACATTCAAATTATTTATTTTTCAGCCGAAGAGTAATATCTTCACTTATTTTTATCTACTGTTAAATAATACATTTTCATTTCATATTTGAATTATATAAATATAAATATATTTATTTATTACATTAGTATTAGCAGATAATAAAATAGACAGGTTGTCGAATAGATTTAAAACTGCATGTAATGGTGTGCAAAGCTTTGAAAAGTGGAAGTCGAAGTTCAAAACTTCTTTGACTTCAACTTTCACATCTACAATAACCCTCGCATATTCGAAAAATTTTGAAGGAAGGATAAAGCTTCGATAAATTTTCAAACGATTTAATTTTATCCTACTAAGTATTACATATTTTATTACTTGATCATTTTAAAACCATTATTAAACAGAATTTTAACACCGAATAGTACTTTAACTACCATAACATAAGCATGGCTCAAAAGATGGTAAGTAAATGTTAATATATTATATTCACTATTGCCAACGTAATTTTGTAAAAAATAAAAATACATAAAGGAATAACACCAAGGTCACTGATATGAAGCAGAGAAATTGCTTTAGTTGTTCTCTCATCCTAGATCGCGTCTAATGTCTAGTCCATAATATTCTATCTTTTTGGAATTATCTGTGACAAATTTACAAATGCATTTAGTCACAGTAATTTTTCATAGCTTCTTCACGTTTTCTTTACTATTCAAAATGGCTGATATGGAAATTAGGAAACAAAAACAGAATCTAATTTGTAATTATTATCATAGAAATGCAGATAAAAAGACATAAATATATAATGTTCACAAAATAATTTTATCAGCTCCATGACGTAAGTCAATATTAAAACTTTATTGATAATTTACTAAGCCTATCAGTAAGCCTGGGTGCATTAATTATTATTAATATAGGCCTTTGACTTTGGCTTTGACTTTTCTTTGCAAGTTTCAAGCTTTGCTACAACTTCGCTTTACATTTAAATATTGACCTTCGCACACCCCTACTAGCATGTGAAAAAATTTATAGTCATTGCTGTAGAGATATTTCTGATACTGAAATCTAGAGATTAAATAAAGAAACTACCTTATGTAAAATGAATGCTTACCACATAAGTTATTTACATAAAAAATTGTATAATAAACACAAATTTTGTTTTAAAAATAGAATAATTGGTTCAAAAACTTTAAACTTTGCATACATATATCTTTATTGTTTGATTTTGTGAACTTTGGGTTTTCTCACACGTTTCCTTAAAACAAAGGGTCCTTAATTATGAGTCTTTGTTTCCCCGCAGATTGATGACGCAGAGGATGTAGATGTTGTGTCCCTATTGATGGACCCAGCACCCCCCGAGGGGTTTCATGTTGTCAACGTGGAGACAGTCCCTGGGCTGAATGAAATGGAGATTGTAAGGAACCTGCAGATGTTTACACAGATGTGGCGTGCCAAGATCCCTGTTGGTCAACAGGCTAGCAACCTCAGCGAGCACTTTCATAGGCTTCTGCAAGTACGTCATACTCATCGTCTATCAACCAAAGATTTAGTTAGCATTTTTCATTGGTCCAATCATAATACAATACATAAGACCCACTTCGGAGGCCGTTTGGTCTAAGGTCTCTCTCAGTAGAATAGACTACTGTTGACTGGGAGATCGAGGCATGAATCAACATAAGATTAACTAAAACTGAAATGGAAAATTTAAAAAACAGAAAAATGTGTAACTGAAATCAAATTGCTTACAAAAGCAAATTAAAGATTAAAAGTACATGAAGTTTTGCAAAAAAAAAAATTTGCAGACCAGCGTAGGCATACAAATAGAGGAATAAATGACACAAACAAATTTAAAAAGCAAAACATCTTAAATAATCTAATTCTTTGATGTATCAAAATTAGAGATGAGATGCTTGATTCTCTCTAATCCTTCTGGATACACGAGACTCAGATTCTTAAAAAAGTTGTTTTAGAGTTATAATACTGCTTATTGGTGGAACTTAACATCCAGGCCCCAGGCTTGTAATTTAAAACTTAACTAAATATATGAATAGATTAGAAATAATGTTAACATTTAGTTACTATTTATAATTTCTTTAATTTCATTATATTTATATTTCATCTTATACACATAATTTTTTCTAAGATTTGAATTTATATTTGAGATTCAGTGTTCGAAGATGAGGTGGAGTTTTGGATTCAAGATTTGGATTTGCAAATTATTGGATTCAACCCAACTTTGGTAGTAAACTAATGTTTTGGAATCTAGTTGCTAAATTTGTACTTAAATTATGTTTGGATGCACAACCCATAATCGGTATGAGAAAAATTAATTTAGTTTGGATTCTAGAAAAAGTGTATCCAACCACCTTTAGAAAACACTGATAGAAACAAATAAATAAAGCTGTGCTAATTTTTTTTAAAGATGGTTGAATCCTAATCGTAGAAAAATTTAGTTAGAGAAAAAACTAGAAAGTTAGAGAGGTGTTTAACAAATCTTTCTTCTTTTTAATTCTGTCCCAAATCTCTCTTTGTATTATTAAACAATCAGCCCCCGAATCCACTCTCATCGAATCAGAACTTTGTTTAATTTGACCTTTGTAATACTTTTATTACTTCTTTTGCACTGCATATAATAATATATAGAGTGCGTTGAATACATGTCTTTGGCTTCGTCCACTTCATGACACCTTTTCATTTCACTTTCCGCCTTAAAACACACTGCCTGATTGTGTCCCTTATTCTTACAAAGATAACACATTAAGTCGTAAATCTACATGTGTTGCCGTCATGTGCTTTATCACAGTGATAAGACAAATTGAATTTTCTTTGTTCATTTTGATTGTATTTCCTCCTGTCAATGGTCGATATTGCGTTTTCCATCAAAGTTCTTTATCTTTGATGTTTTTTATGGCTGGTTTTGCTGCTAAAGCTAGCTCAAACACACTCTCAAAAGCTTGGTTAAGCTTTGCAGATAATTTCTTTTGCAAACCTTCATCAGCTGGACTGTATGCCACTTGATCGCGAAGCATGTTGATTATTTCGTAAAATAACTAACATTTTCAAATACTTAAACATCAAACATCCTTTTCGATTGAAGGATTTTAAGGACCCGTCCCAAATTTGTGTTTTTTTGTTTCAGGCTGTGTATTTCAAGTTGAGGCGTATGGTTCCTTGCGCTCTCTGTGATCTTCAGTTCAGTGTGGAACTCCCAGAACCTGATGAGATGCAACTTTCTGTCTTAGGTAAAATATGTAGCTCATATAGCCTTTATTTCCTAGCTCTTGCATAGACAATTTCATTCCTAATCCTATTTCTCCATGGGTGAAATGATATAAACACATAATAAGGATGGAAAAAAAACCATGACTCACTAATAATTGAGTTGAAGTTGGAAGAAAAAAGATCACAAGGGAAACCAAGAAAGAAAGGGAGGGTCAGGTAGCAGCAAGTGCATGAGTTAAGAGGAGAAGAATGGGGGAAGAATAGAGGAAGATGGAGGCATTTTACTGAACTGACTGACTGGAAATGGTTTATGATGAAGATGATGATTTTAGGGATGCCTCCCCTACGCCCAACTCCTCGAATCTTTCAAATTCCTCAAACGCATTAGGATATTCAAGATTTGAGGATTAGAAAAAATTTTAGATTCAAAACTCAAATACTTAAAAAAAAGTGTTAGTTTTTTATATTAAATTTGTCTTAGAGCTATAATACAGAATATTTGTGTTTCAAAACCAGTTTTAATTATTGGATGAACTTAACAACCAGGCCCCAGACCGGTAATATAACTTTTAACTCAATGTGTGAATGCTATAATGAATGGACTCTAAGGAAGAATGTTAAGATTTGGTTACTAATTGTATTTTATACTATTCTATTATATTTAGATCTCCTCTTATATTTATAATTTATTTGAAGATTTGGATTCAAAAGGTCAATTGTAGATTTGGATTTGTAAAATAGTGGATTTGTCCCAACTTTAGATGATATATAGCCCAAATTGACGGTCAAGTTAGACTGAATTGACAATGTATGAAAGATCAGGTTTAAAATTAAAGTCAAGTGTTTTGAAAAGGATTTTATCTTAAATGATTTCCCAATCGCTCTCTACACAGGTACACTTTCTTTAAGATCAAAAGTCAAAAGAAATTTTCCTTAAAAAAACATCAGCTTCAAATGACAAACAAGTGTCCATTTTGTGTTTTTTACTGTATGTATACTAAATTTTTTCAAGACCATTTAACTTTATGGACAGATAGACCATTCCAACAGATGAAAACTTAAGGAAAATAGTGTCACACTTAATGTTGTGGTTGTGTAAGGGGTTGCTTATTACTAATACAACAAACTGATTCACACTCTGTTTTACTGCATATTTAATGCAATGCTCCAGGATATAAATGGTGTCCGGAATGTGATGAAACACGTTTTCGTTTGTGAATGTTTCCTTTTTACATCATTATCACAAATTATAAAGCCGACACCTACTGATAGCGCTGAGGTTTAGTATTGTCTGCCATTGTTTTTCACGCGGTACAACTACTGTATCAGAACAAGAATGTACTAAAAAAGTCAACACATTTGTTGAACTTAACCCATGTCCCAAATTTTCCCAGGACTGATTTAATTTCCCCCAAAACTCGTTAGCGTATTTGGACATATTCTGCATCCCTGATCATATGTATACAAACTTACTTAAACAGTGCTTGTCTACTAGAACAATATATTTAATTGATTTTTGGTAAATATGTTTTTTTCAAAAACAAAATATATAAAAATATGCTTTCCCTTCCGCCTCATGGTTGTTGATTGTGTTTCAGGAATGGCTCTTGGTTTGGGTGAGTCACAAGCAACACAAAATATGTCTTTCAGAAGAAAAATGATGCATTCAACAAGTAAAGAAGCCATCAAGAAAACGGGTACTAAATAAAGAATTTCTATTATATTTTTAATTTAAGAATATAGTTTGGAAATACTGTGAATTAATGCAATGTAGATGATAAGGTTGGAAACCGGCCTGAAAGGCTAGTTAGGTTGGACCTTGATGAAGAGAACATAAAACTTCTCTCTTTATTTCTTCATTCAATCCTCACAAATCTCCTGATCACTTTGATATTTAATCATGATTGTAAGTTTTCGCCGACCTCGGTGGTCTTGGAGTAAACTGCTCATCTCTGTGCTCAATAGGTGCTCAGGGTAGAGAGATCTTTCTTGAGGGTTAAAGATCCGGGGCACAACTTCCTTCAAAGGGAAGTAAAGCTGTCGGTTCCATGTTGATTATGGCATCTTAAAGAACCTTGGCAGGTGTGTTAAAATACCTTTCCCAGCAAAATTTGAATGTACTTTTGCTCTCACTTTTAGAAAATTCTTGTGTGTGGTGATATAATCAGTCACTTCAGAAATTGCAAATAAAAATAAAAAGAATAAATAAATAAAACGATTATAAAAGTTTTCAGAAATATTCTTTTTTTCTTATTAAGAAAGACAGAAGACAAAAGAACAAAAAAAGGAAAATATTTCTGTCAATTTGTTTACCCGATTTTGTGTTTTTCTGTCTTTCTTAATGTAGAAAGTTTAAAAACAAGCATTATTTGAAAATTTTAAAAATATGTGTGTGTGTGAGACTAATAATAAGTATGAAGAAATGAAAAGTGAAATTTATTTGTTCTTGAAGGCCCAACCTAAATATTAGGGATGTTTAACTCGATTCCTTGTTACCTCAATACCCTCGACTTTTACTGGTATCGAAAGAATCGAAAATCAATCTTAATACAGGGTGTTTACTGAGTCACGAAAGTCAAGAAAGTCCCCAAAAAGTCACAAATTTTCAATATTTTGGTCATAAAGTTACAAAAATATGTTTATTGGAATTTCCCGCGTATCGTAACAGCGCGGACGTATCAAAAGTTGCTTCATGTACTACCCATGATGCCATACGTTAACCACAAGTTTCCTGATTGTTTTGACCGTAATACCAAGGACAAGGTTAACATTCACCATCTAGTTAAAGTGTAATGCTCAGTGTGAGTGTACTATACCTTGTGTATGTCAACAAATAATGGGGAGTTAGTGAGTGAATTAGAATGTAGGTTTTGTAGACAAAATGGAAAAATACCAGGACATTTTCTGCACAAACCGTGCGTTCATCTGTGTTGTGGCTTAAGATGTCGGCGGCAATTTATTATCATTTTTCCCGCTTTCATTGATCTGACTGCATGTTGAAGGTGGTGCAAAATCTTTATAATTTCAAACTAATGTTGGCAGCGATATTTTCCGCAGTGAAATATGGTGTGCCCTAATTAAAATATAAACGTTATTGTAAATATTTGATCCTAGACTGAATTCACTTTTGTAGCTATACGAAATAAATCAAGATATCTTCCATCATATATGTTGACAGTCGCCAATAACCTCAGTTAACTTAATTCCAAATATGCTCATATTTTAATGATTATTGTCATCTTAAGGGCACATAAAATATTAAATTATTTTTTTAATTGTTGTGTTGCAAAACAAATCCATACATCATTTTAGGGGATTCAAACATTTTGTAGGTCAAGTTTAAGGTGTAAAACAATGCCTGATAAATGTGTGTTCAAATAGTTCTAACTAACTGATAAAAAAGAAAATAAATACTCGAAATGGTTGCGCTCAGTTGAAGGCGACCAGTATAAAGTTTATAGTACATTTTGTACATCTAAATTTGATATAAGCCACAGTGGGTTTAATGGAGTGAAAATACATGGAAAAGGAAAGAAGCATTTGGAACCAACCAGTGCCATACTACAAGGTAGGCGAAAAACGCTAAGCTTTGTATCTACTGAAAATGTTGGATGTAAACAGCCTGAACCGGCCAAAGAATTATTACCTTCCACAATGTACTGATCGCCTCATTGAGAGGTGTCCAGTAACACTTATTAAGTTTAATTAAAAAAGGGTATATCTGCTGCCAAGACTGAAA
>CABEEJ010001584.1:0-31318 GCA_901482245.1 Timema douglasi
TGTGTACTGCTGTGGAAGATATTGATGGTGAGAATAAATAACTTAGAATTATTGTTGTGCTGTGAACCAATAGAGTTGTAACATTTCATTATCCATTATACCCGTTAGTGGCGAGTTCGGGTACCCAGAGGCGCGAGGTTAAGTCCTGGTTGTTTCTGCACTGGCGCCAGCCGGGCAGACATATAAATAGTGTGTGGAAACAGGGATGTGGACTTATTTGAAGATTTGAGGGAGCAGTGAGGAGGAGAGAACCCTTACAGAGTACACATGAGATGTGTAGTTATACAACCTATGACAATGAGTCTGTCTGAGGGGTTGGAGACCCTGGTGGGAGTCTGACTGGGCCCCGAGATATTTCTGTGTGAGCCAAGCCCTCGCATACACTGCAGTGCGGATTCAGAATATTTTTTTGTTGGAGTTTTAAGGGAACATTTGATTTGCAACCATTTCATTGAATCAATTCTGGTTCACACAGTACAACGATAGAACTATTTTATGGATGTGTGGTAGTATTTAATGTATCACTTAATATGTACATTAATTTTTACCACCTGCTTAGGTGGCCACATGATCTAAGGTGTCAATCTCACAATAGACTAGACTGCCGATGACAGGGAGATCGAGGTTTGAATCTCTCGACCAGGTGTACTGAGGGTGGTTTTTTCCAAAATGATTTTCCACTCTTCTTCCACACAAATACGGGTATACTTCCTATAAATTGATCCTTCCTTATCCCCAACACATTAGTGTGATTAGTTCATATGCATGCATATAAAATGAACTGAACAGGTAGTAAAAAAAATTGTTCTTGAATATATTAACAACTTTCATAGGCCACTTTTTAGTTCAAACTGTCCTTTCCTATAATATAATTAAGTAAAAGATAGAAATTTGTTTCACCATAAATTGGTATTCAAACTTTGAAAGGATTCAAATAAAGGAAAAAAACTTGATGTAAGCATGTGTGTTTTTCCTGATGAATTAATTCAATAAAAACTTTAGATCAATTAATAATCTCATAAATGTTTGTCCCTAGGCCTAGGACAGTATGATTTTGGTCAAGGTATTATGGTTCTTCAATTAGCCTTCAAGAGTAAACGTTCAACCTTAAAACCAAATCATGGTGACGAAAAGTACGAAATTTAACTTATAAATGCCCACATAACAGTGAATAATTTATATCAAGCTATAATTTATTACCGAGTTAAACTGTGGGCACAATCATCAATACATTTACAACATTACAATTTTAAGAGCTGTACGACGACTTCTTCCAAAGGAACATTCTTGAAGTCAGGTTCCTTGATCATTAGATATTGTTTCTTTCTCTTTCTTCTATGTGGACGTTTCTCTGTGAATCGTTCATTTGTAGATGTCTCAACATTTGGTTCTTCCTTAATTTTGTTACTGTTTGTTATAAGTCTTTTTTCTGTGTCTTCTACTTTTCTGTCTTCATCCGTAGTATTTTGAGTATTTGATGTGGCACTTTGTTTCATGTCATTTTCAATTATTTTGTGAGTTTCATTATTTATTTTATTTATGTACGTATCTTCGTCCCTTCTCGATTCTTTGTGGGTTGTCCAAACAGTGGAATCACTTTCATTCTCATGATTTATACCATCCTTTATTTCATTTGACTGCATTGTATGGGTCGCTTGTGTGCTTTTCCCTTTCGACAGTGATGTTCCAGAAGTTTTCAAATCTCTTTCTATTTGTGTGGGGTCACCTTTTTCTTTACAAGTCATTAGATTTTCAATTCTTGTATTTTTATTGTTACTTCTAAATGTCTCTAAAGTAGGTAACCCTATTAACACTTTATTGGTTTGGCTTGTGTTGGTAGGAAAATATAAGCTGTTAAAATCTTTGTGCATTGTTGTATTGTCTGTTTTTAATCCCCTTACTATCTCAAACTTGTATGTATTTATTGTGTCAATAGGACGTTTTTCTATCGAAAGATGTGTACTTTGATTAAATAAATGATCTGAACTGTTAATATTGGAAATATTTAGATCAATGATGGATGTGTCAATGCTATTGATGGGTATTTTATTCCTATCCATCATTTCAGAAGTCTTAGATTTGTTTATTTTTACTTTTGAATTAGTATGCAAGTTTTTCGAATTGCTCATAAACAAACTACTACTATTTGTTCTTTTAGTTTCATAAGATGAATATTTTTCGATGGTACTTTCATGATTTACTATGTTTGTATGTCCTTGATAGGTGTTTATAGTATGGTGAATCTCATGACTTTTTTTGGAAGTTTCTATTCCACCCGAATTACTAAGGTTAATATTTGTTGGAGTAGTGGTTGATTTTTCTAATGAAAGTTTTGATTCATCCACCAGATCAGATTTGATATGTTTGTCAGGTAGAGTGATATGTAACAATGTAGAGTGGTTTTTATTTCCTACACTAATTTTGTTGTTTCCAAGAAAATTATTGTTATGATTTATGTTTAGTGTTTTATTTATTTCATTTGTTAGTGTGTTAATTTTTATTGGGCTTGTTGTTTTCTTTAACAGCGAGCTGCTGTTATCAGTAGTGATTTTATTACCGAATCCAACATTGTTATCCCCAGACAAGTTTCTTCTAATTGTTTCACTGTTTTTATGTAATTTTATATCGTCGTCATTTTTATAATGGTCGGAAGAACCATTTATGCTATGGTTGCTAGTTGTTTGTGCACTTTTAAAGCTATGTTTCAAAGAAGAAGCCTGCAATGTAGGCTTATCGATCTTTATTTTCCTTGTGACTGTCCAGCGAGTTTTATTTTTGTTCTTTGAGTGTTTGATCAGAATTTTGTTTGTGTAAATTTGAGTTAATATTTCATCGCTGTACATATTAGCAAATTCTGTGATGTTTTCAATTGTGTTGTCTTCATCTGTATCTTGTTCTGATTGATAGTTATCTTTCAGATTAACATTTCGATCTAAAAACCACTGTTTATGTTTAGTAGTTGCATTTAAAGTTTTGTTTTCGAGATAGCTATTGTTTCCATTCTTGAATTCTTTAATCTCAGCAGTCTCAATTGTTTGATTGGAATTATTACTTTTATTTTCATTTCTGATTGTTTTTTCTTTGTTGTGGTTTATGTCATTGTGTTTGTATTTATCGCCTTGTTTATAGATAGTATTATTAGTTTCATTTAATCTAATAGATGAGTTGGATTTTAACGCAATCCCATACTGTGATTTTGTTATATTTCTCCTCACAAGCAGATTTGTATTTGATCTGTGTTGATTGTCTGAGTATATTTTAGAATCACTCAGGGAATTATTACCATGAGACTCATGATCATTTGAGTTAACTTCAAATATACTTGGCTTATCGTTGTTTATTTGAATATTTCTTGTTTCACTATACAAATATTTGTTGTCAACTGAATCTCCTTTATTTGATATAGAACTGATATTTGATGAACCAGTTATGTGTTTACTTGAAGATTTACCAAAAAATATTTTGTCATTCATTCCAAAAGATTTTTTAAATGTAGTGTTTGTGTCGCTGTCATGTGATATATTATCCTTCATAGGTTTGATTTTATCTCTGTTACCATCTCCTCCGACCAATGACTCTGGCTCAATAGTTTCTAGCAGACCGGTACTTAAAGGCCAATTGTTCTTAGATGGGTGGTATATGACTAAATAGTCTTTATGATCATTTAGAGTCCTATTCCCACACATTGTATTATTATTATTGAGATATATTTCAGGACTCTTACATGATATATTACTCATAGCAACATAGTTTATTTTGCTGACAGACTGTGGGTGTGTTGATATATTAACGTTGTTTGCACTATCATTATTTAGATTGTAACCTGGAAATGTTATCGTCCTATTATAATTAATATAATAGTTTATCAGATCTTGTGTGGTTGACTGATTCTTTAGTAAGTTGGCAATATACTGCCTGCTGTTATTATTTTCTATCATTTGTTTCATATAATTCTGTTCACCAACATTAGGGTTAAATAATGACATATTTTCAATTTCTTTTGGTGAATTCACTTTGATGCTAGAAATAGCTGGAATTTTGTTTGTATCCTGAATATTAGTGACTTTGTACCTTTTATTTGTGATCGTACTATTTATACTATCTAAAATATGTGTATTTACATTGGTTTGTGGAATGTAAAACTGTCTAGTTTTGTTTTCAAAAATTTTGGTGATTTCATCTTTTTCAAAATCTTCAACGTTTTGTTTTAATATAATTTTATTTTGATTGTCTGTCTCAGATGGTGTTTCAATCTTTTGCAAGGAAACATTTAAGGTTTCAACAACATTTTCTAATGGTTTTCCAGGTTTTAATTTTGGTCGGTTCATGAAAACATCTACATTTTGGACATGTAAAGAAACCGTGCTTGAAGAATCAGGTAAAATTTTTGTTTGGGTGATATATTTTTTTAACTTCCAACCTCTTTTGCCTCTTTGGTTTATAGGTTGTTCATGATTATCATTATTGGTCAATTTTTTATTTATCGGTTTTATCCTGATATTTGAATCATTGACACTTTTTATTGTTTCATTTATTGGTATTTTGTTAGTTTCGTCATAGTCTATTTTCATTTCTTGAGGAAAGTTGTCCCAAGTCTTGTATAAGGTCAGGGGTACATTTCTTAGTATTGGCCTATTAAAATTAATCTTTGATTTTTCCTTTAGTGGCTTAGTCCTTACAGGCTGTGAGTATTTCATACGCGTTTCAGATTGACTACGGGTTCCAAATTTTAAAAGTTGAGCAATCCTATCCTTTTTACTCATTGCAAACAAATTAGGGGAGTTCTCTCCTAAAGGATCCATATCTTGAGGGACCGTGCCATACGAGAAACTGCCACGATTGATTTTGTGGACAATATGGTTGCCACCTGACACTGGTTTCGAGATTTTTAATCGATTTGGTGTGAAGGAAATAGGAGTGACTGTTTGTTTTACAATTGCATAAGAGGTATTTTCTTTTTCATCCTCATCTAAGAAATGAATGGAATGTCCGTTGGGGTAAACAACTCTAACAGAACTGTCATTTTCATGAACTATCACTATACGATCTTTGTCCCTATATTTCCACGGATTAAAATTTGAACTGAGAGAATTTTTTTGTGCGATGGGTAACATACGTGATGAAACTCTCCCTGAATTACTGCTCTTAAACTCTGGGGCAATCTCTTCTTTAGTAATCAAGAATTTACTTTTGTCATCCAAAACTAATGGTGTGCTCTTTTTGGGATAGTTCATTATATTATCTTCATCCAAATTTTTGTATTTCCATAAAGTCCTATGTTCTGGAACATCTTTTGCAATTATAAATCTACCTTCTTTGTCACCCTTAGTCAAATTTAAATTTGTTTCAAAAGCGCCAATATTCCATTTGGCATCAAAGATTTCAGGCCTTACTTGAGATTTTTCCAAATTTGAATCATTACTAACATTTTCTGTGTTTGAATTAGAGATATTTTCTTTTTCATTCTCATCCAAAATATGTTTATAATGTTCGTTAGGATAAACAAATCTAACGGAACTGTCATTTTCATTAACTAATGTTATATGATCATCAACCCTATATTTAATTTTATTAAAATTTGAACTTGAAGTATTTTTATTTGAAATGGCCAAGATATGTGATGAAACTATCCCCAAATTATTACTACTTATATAAAATTCTGGGGTGATTTGTTTATTTGTAATAAGGACTTTACTTTTGTCATTCAAAATTGTTGGTGTACTATCATTGAGAAAATTCAATAAATCAAGTCCATCCGAAACAATATGTTTCCAAAAAGTTGTATGTTCCGGAACATATTTTGCGACAGTAAATGTATCTTCTTTGTAACCCTTTGTAAGGTTTGCATTAGTTTCGAAAGTTCCTATATTCCGTTTAACATCAAATGGTTCACGCCTTGATTGAGATTTTTCAAAATCTGATTGATTATTAACATTCTCAATGTTCACAGATCGCTTCTTCAAATAATGGTCTTTTGTAAATTTTAAATTAGAGTTTGATTTAGAGAGCATATCCTGGTGGTCATTTTTAACTCTATGATGGTTCAAAAATTCATTTTCTTGTTCACAGGGGCAACTTTCATTATGCCTTCTTTTATTTGGTTGAAGATATTGTCTTGAATTTAATGCACTGTCAACTGGTGTGGTGTAGAACAAGTTCTTCCACCAGGGTAAAGCGTGACTATCATTTTGTTTGAATTTCTTCTTGAGTTTTGATACCATAGCATTTATTTCATTTAATCCATAACTATCAGTTTCACTCGTATGATAATTGTTTTTGCTATCTGCTGGTAATATGGTCGATTGAGTTTTATGAGATAAATATGAATTGTTCAAATCATGTGAATGTATTTTCTTGTAACCATTACAACTTGTATTAGAGTAACATGGTTTCTGCCATGGTATCTGCTCTGCCTCTGGTTCTTTGGTGTCAGATTTCAATGAAATATAACTTAATATATTGTGTGTTGTTAAAATGGGGAGTTTCGTCACTTGTGAGGGATTTCTTTCTTCGGGTTTATCATTTGAAAATGAGCCATTTTCTTTGTTTAGCATGGTTAACATATTTGAGTGCTGTTCATGATGTCTAATGGATTTTTCTTTGTCATTTTCAGCTTTGATTGGACCTATTGAAAGGTCAAGAGGGATCAAAGATGACTGGTCTTTATGTGACGAGTATTTATCATGTGAGACATAAAATGATCTTTGCATTTTAGTGTCTTTAACCAACCCTGGCTTGTGTCTCATCACATTTTGTTGAGATATATTTACTTTATCCTTCTCTGTAGAATTTGTACTTGTAAATCTAAACTTTGAACCTAAATATTCGACTTTTATTGGAACATTATCTATGACAAAATGTTTCTTGTCACTTTCTCTTCTGATTACCTTTTCTTCTTTGATCAATTTTCCTTGGCCGATTTTGTACTTTTTTTTCCTTTTGCCTTGCCTTTTTGTTGCATGAGTTAGTAAATGAGTTCTATTATTGTAAGGTAGATCATCTGATTCTAAATTTAGTGAAATCCTAGGTCTAATATTTCCTTTATGGCCATTAATTGAATGACTAAATTTCTTTACATTTTGCCTTTTAGGTAAATGTGGTTTCTCTTTGTACACTTTGTTGCTGTTGTTAACTATAAGCCTACTAATATTTTTCTTTGTGTGTTTCAGTGATGCATGAGTAGACATCAATTGTAGCGGTGTTGCAAAAATGTAAAGCTCATTGTGAAAGTTTTGTAAAAGTTTAGAAGCGTTATCTAACAATTCTCTGTCATAGAATGAAGAACTGGGTTCTTGTCTGAAAGATGTAGCTATATTATCTTCAGGATTATAATAATTGATATCAAAATTATTAGTGGGAAGTTGTCCAGTATCGTTTAGAGCCAATCCATCGTAAGATCTGTGCTTTACGAAATTGTCTTTGATTGTTTCTGTTGTGTTAAAATTACTGATGGTTCTTTCATCTTTAAGTTTGATATTTGAGGTTGATAGGTTGGTAATAGAAACATTACTAGTAAGTGATGCTTGAGTTTTATCATAATTTTTAATATTTTCAGTAGTAGCATAAACATTTGATTGTTTATGATCAGCACATTTAATTAGACTTTTATGAATCTTATTTTCAAATCTTGTTACATTGACCGCATAACTTTGTATGAAGGCTCTTGCAATCAAAAAGCTGGTGATGTTGTGTGTGATGGTGGTGTTGGATTGTGATATCACAGTGGCGTTGGTTATAATGTTTTCGCCACTGTAACTATCACTCATAATATTGTCCATGGACATTTGTTCTGCGTTTGATGTCTTGGTGAAGTTGCTTCTTGTGGACTTATGACCAATGACAATCACAGGCAGTTTGATTGTGCTGTTGATGTCCACCTTAAGGACACTTGTGACGTTGAGGAGGCCCGAGGGCACTCTCGTCAGGTTTGTAGTTGTGTTTGTCACCATTTTAGAGATGGATGTTATGTCGCTGGTGAGGTTCTCTTTGTTTTTATTGTAGTAAGACACTCTATTCACACTGCTCTGTTCAGATCTGGAAGAACACTCAATTAAAGTAGTGTTCCCAACGACCTTTGATTTACAAATTTCTTTCGGAATATTATTTTTAATGTTTTCCAAAACAGTCTGTGCACATAGAGGTATGTTCTCAACCACTGTTCTTTGTGTAAAGGGTGTTAATGTTTCACGACCAGAATATGTGGTTGTAAAGATAATTGTAGGATCACGTGAAGATAAAAAGGTACTTACATTGTCTTTTGTATATTTATTCATTGACCTATTAGAAGGTTTTGAAAATGGTTTACTGAAAATGTTTGAAGACGGTTTACTCAAAACATTTGAATGTGGTGTAGAAGAAATACTTGAAAGAAGACTGACATTTTTGGAAGTGTTTTCTGAATCTGATAAATCAGGTGCTGGTGCAGCATTCATAGAATAACTGTTTAACAACTGCGATTGTGGTTTGCTGAAAATGTTTGTCACTAATAGAGGTTGTGATCCCAAAGAACTCATACCATTCCCAAAAACGTTCGGTACTAACTGCTGCCCTTGATTATTTGAGTTGACTTTGTCAAAAATATTATGGATGACTTGCGGTTGTGAAACCATGGGTTTAACAAAAGAATTTTCTGCTGGTTGCGGATGTTTGAAAATCAAACTATTTGGATTGTTGAACATATTAGTAATAGTTTGAGGATTGTTATAAACATTCGTGTTTAGTTGAGGTTGGAAGTTGTTTTGCATCGGTGCACTTTGGAAAATATTTGGTATAATTTGGGGATGAGAGGTTTTGAATATATTCGTTGCTGTCTGAGGTTGGTTAAAGCTCGGCGTCACTGTTGATTGGAATATGTTGCTGATTACTTTCGGTTGTAATGGTGTGTTTTGGTACATATTAGAAAATGTATATGGGTATAGGGTATTGCCATGTGAAGAAGTGAAGGTACTTGCACTGAGCTGAGTTTGTGGACTAGATAACACGGAAGGGTTATTGAAAACATTCGGGATAAGTTTTGTCTGTGACTGTGTAATGGATGACTGACCATTGAAATTGTAGGCAGATATTTGAGAAGGCACAGTAGATACCATCACTGATGTGTTGTTGAATATATTTGGAGTTAGATTTGGTTGTGGTGAAGGAAATTTTGCTGGATAGTTGAAGTTATTAGATACCTGTTGAGGTTGAAATGTTGATAGAGGATTTTTGAAAATATTAGCAATTACATTTGGTTTCAGATTAAGCTCACTGTTGAAATGGTTTGTATTATACTGTGGTGGTGATGTAGACATATGGACAGGCTTATTGAAAATATTGGCGACCAAATGAGGGTGCGAAATGGTCACAGCCGACGGCGGGCTATTGAAAACATTTGAAATCATGTGAGGTTGTGATATGGAGGGGTTAGTGTAGACATTATGAATCAGTTGAGGAGGTGCTGTAACGGGTGGTACTGATATTGGATGAATGCTATTAAAGGGTGATTTATTAAAAGCACCCACATAAGGAAACTTATTACCGGATATCTGTCCATAATTATTGGTCTGAAGAGAGTTCACCTGTGGTACTACCGGTTTAACAGACCTGTCGGATCCTAGCAGTTTCTTTAGAAACTTGGCTTTCCTCTGAAACTTTCTAAATTGTTTCTTACTCTGCAGAGTTTCCACAATATCGGCTGGAGACGGAAGTTCTGCTACAATGATTGGTACATTAGGGTTGTCATTCTCATTAATGGTAGTTTTGTACGGTATACCCAATGTGTTAAGAACATTCTTTGCAGCAATCTTACCATGCCCATCCATGAACATACCGAGGAACGTGTTGTAATCCTTGGCAACATGACTGCCAGTCATTATTGAATAGTTTGTCTTCCCAGAAGCTGTTTGGTCAACAGTGAAAGTTTTAATAGGACCGAGGCCGGGAGCGCCCACATACATCTTTTTCCTCCAGATGAAAGAAGACTTTTTCTTCTTGTGCCTCTGGTTGATGATGAGTTGGACATCTTCCTCCTCTTTGGAGATCTCGCAGAGTCCGGGGTACTTTCTACTAGGGACAGCACTGCGGCACTCAGAAGCGGGGGTCCCTGACTTGTAGACCACCCTTCCATTAAAGTTGCCGCCAGGTCCGTAGTTGCAGACCAGGAACTCCATGCGGACAGGATATCCACTTTCGGTGCTGTGGAATAGCGAGCGGCCACAGCCCACCTTGGTCGTTTTGGCCCACACCACTTGGGTGTAGTGGCCCCACTCAGGCTTCCCGGGGTCCTGCCTGGCTCATCAAAAAACACACAATAATCTCGCTTTAATAATCACAAAGACGAAAAACATTTTAGCAGCGTGAGACAAGTTATAAAAATTACACCTGAACAATATATATAGAACGCTAGTGTGCCAATTTCCTACCAATGTTCACTTTCAACATTTATTTCTAGCTGTAATTTATATAAAATAATAACATCTAGCATTCTAATATTATTCTGTAAATAAAATGTTGTAGAGTATAAAATAGACCATAGATTAGTCTTTCCAATAAAAATCATTATGTTTCAAAAGATATATTTTAAGATAAAGTTTGCAATCTCCAATCTTACGCAAATATGCAAAACATAGACTGGATACAAGTAGCACGATGAGTAATAAAAACTATTCCACTGTATTCTTACATTGTGTAAAATAGTATCATCTCATGACAGAAACATTCACGTACACATTATAATCTGCCAATTTACACTTCCTCTCCGTCATTTTTTTTCTAATTTAAGAAGAGTAAATGCATAAAATGTTACAACAGATCTATAATGGTATGAAAATGGTTTAAATTTGTTAGATAATAGCAAGAAAACCTTTGAAAGAAATGCATACATTTTGTTAAAGGTTTTTTTTCCATAATCTTCATTAGAAAACATATAAATTGAGACTAGTGAAACCATTCTACAATTTTTTTTAATACAACATAATCAAAAAATAATTATTTTAAGAAAAAAAAAACAGTTTTACCCAACCCAAATTCAGTGTTGTCAAGTGAAGAATGCAGAAAACTATACTTCTATGCAATTTTTGATTTTCGAGTGTATAATCATGCATATAATTTCCATCTTGAAGAGCTATAGAATGGGCTCTTAATGAAAAAATGCCAGTAGTAAATAGGACAAAAACTATTTTTTACAATCACACTTTACTGTACAATCTTTCATGTATAAAGTGGGTAAACTTTTTCATAATTAGCTATGACCATTAGTCTTGGCTATTAACTACAATCCAATTTTCATAAAAAATAAGACCTTATATGGCAGCTAGGAGATTTAGCGTGAAGGTTCCTTTTTAGGCTATAGGCAAGAAATAAAACGGGTTTTCAAATGTAGTCCCCTAAGAGGGTGTAGAGGGTCAGAAGCGTGTGGGACTCACTGACTCACTCATTATTGTATTTCCTGAACCTCTGCGCCTGGAAACTTAAAATTTTGCTTGGCAGGAAGATAGCTGGGTTGGCCCATAAAACAAGAAAAATCTAAAATTGGGAAATTTCAAAATGGAGTTCTGGGAAATGGGAAGCCTAAAGCTAGAAAAAAAACTTTTTAGATGGGGTAGAAAATTAAAGTTTGGTCAATGAATTTAAAGACAACTTCAGACAACCAAATAAAATTTAAAACTTCCAAAATGACGTCTATCTAGTGTTTGAATATTCATGTTTTATCAAAGCATCAATAATTCATATATATATATATTCATGTTTTATCAAAGCATCAATAATTCATATATATATATAACATTTTTAAAGTCATTTTCAAACAAATTTTAAATTTTATTTTAAAAAATGCTTAAAAATGATTTACTAAACAAAAAAAGCAAGAAAAATGACCTAAAGATCTAAAATTGCAAAACTTGGCCAAAAAAATCCCTATAAAATATAAATTTCTACAACCAGGGGATCATGAACAGAGTTTGTGTACAACTGAGCATTGTCTCTGATGGACCAAAAAAAAAGATGACGTCATTAAAATCCGGGCCCTGGTATTAATATCGGACTGCGTGTAATACTTCAAAGTGCAGTAATTAGATTGTTTTATTTAAAATTTTAATATTATATATATTTATATTCCAAATAATGAACCCCTTTTAGCAACGGACATTATTTTTAATCTGGGAAAATGTCCGCTATTACGAGATTTCACTGTAATTGTATTGGTGGGCATGCGACTTAAATGTCAAGTTCATCTAGTTTGATTTTGTGGATGACATTGAGATTTAGGTACAGCCCAGCTGGGTGTACTGAAAGTGGATTCTCCTAAATCCCCAATCTCCTGCCATGCAAACTGTGATACAGTTCCTCTAAACTCTATCTACCTCATCCTTATCCTTTTAGTGCAGCTATAAAATAAATATAATTATTATATATAACTAGTTACTTTCAATAAGAGCATTTAAAGGATAAGCTAATAGTGGACATATTTTAAGTTACTATGTATGCCTAGTCAAAATATGGTACTTACTTCAAAATTGCACTAGCATTACAAACACAAACAAAAAAACTATATTATTTGTAGATACAAAATCTACTTAGTTGTTTTACATGTGTGATTTATCATTCTGGTTTTCCTGTCATCTCTACAGGATAGTTTAGTTGCACTTTCGCTAAATTGCCCTTCTCATCGCTATCCCTCAATTATGATGTTAGTTACCTTTGTATCAAACACACATATATATATAAATTAAATAACTTTAAATACTTCAGCAGTGTGGCCAGATTGATAACTCAGTTGCCACCTCAACTCTGTGAAACAATTTTATAATAAATACAATATTATTATTAGCACCGCGTCTTACTACCCGTTCGGGTTATACGCACTTACGCTAATGTGTAATGGTAGGGTGATATTGTGAGATGAAATGGAGGACCTACAGTTTAACGTGGAATCCGAACCACGGTGGAGGCCTGGCATTCCCACACATTCACAAGTTGTCTTGTCAGAGGTGAAGGAAGGGTTGGGTAATCAGATAAATCTGTGCCGGGACTGAGAATTGAACCCCGGCCGCCAGCACAGAAGTCTGACACCTTACCTCTAGACCACCAGGTCACCAGGCAGTAACAAACTGAACATTTAAAAATGTATATCAATATGTTACATTTATTTTTCAAAGTTGATGCTAACCTTAAAATACATTTTATAGTTTAAAAAATGTTTTTTTTTACAATAGGTTATTTAATCAGATTGAAATTTCAGTATCAATATTTGTAATGGTATCTAGATGTATATATAATGTATGATTAATTTTAGTGTGTTGGGTTTTCAATTTTAATTTATATATGTATGACTTAAAAATCTAAGTAATTTGAAAACAGATTCGCTTTGAAAAATCACATTCGCACACACAAACGGATTTTATTATATCTTTACCTCTGTCTTGGTCATTTGTTAGATTCACAACCTATAAAAACTTAACTATATTACAAGAAATTATAGGTTTTATTTTCCAAGCTCCATAAAATGTACTTTAAATTGAAACAAATAATAAGATGCCAATGTATAAAAACTATTTAACCAAGCTGGAGTCTTTAAAGTGATAGATTATAAGGTGCAAATGATAACTAATCAAACCAACATTCATATTTTGGTATAAAGAATTGACTATATAAATAAAAGCTTTGTAATTTTTCAAGTACAATATACATAGTTAAATATATCTATAGTTATATATATAACTATATAAACGAATATATATAGTTGGATATGGGTATTCATTTGAAAAATTTCCACTAAAATATCTTAAAAACAACGCATTGCAGGAAAAAAAATTTTTTAAACAAAAGTTGTTTGATTCTGAGGGGGAAGTAAGGTGGTAAGGCTGGTATGACCTTGGGTGATATTGCTAAGGTGACATTAAGGTCATGTTGAATTTTTTTGAAATGAGACTCCCAATTTTCTATTACATATTCCTATGGATCATGTTGTGCCATTTTTCAAAATAGTGGTTTTAAGCTTTTTAAAGTAAAAGCTATCACAATACATGAGCCTCACAAGTATATATAAGGAAAGAGGGTGATAAAAATTTACCTAAGTTATACCCTTTATTAGGGTCTACTAATCAAACCTTGAAAAAAATCAAAATATAAAACTAAAAATACATTTATTTTGTAAATAAAAATTACAAATAATAATGTAAAATACTTCTTAGAAAACTTATACTGTAAAACTTCTGCGCATTAAAAATATGTTAATATACAGCAAAATGGACATATTTACAAACTTTCACAAGTTAAAAATGTAATTAGTATAATAATTCAAAAGGCTGCAGCA
This sequence comes from Timema douglasi, assembly GCA_901482245.1. Classification (NCBI taxonomy): domain Eukaryota; kingdom Metazoa; phylum Arthropoda; class Insecta; order Phasmatodea; family Timematidae; genus Timema; species Timema douglasi. Next base: position 14,291 of record CABEEJ010001584.1, read on the forward strand.
TGGAACAAGTTGATAGAAGTTGTAATGATTGAGACAAATTAATAGGTAAATGTAATAACTACAAGATTTTTTTTTTTTTGGCACAAAACTTAAATTGTTTAATCAAGGTATAACAAAGTGTATATGTCCCCATTTAAAAGGAAAACCTTATGGTCAAATAATAAATCACATAATATGAACAATCATATGTTAAAATGTTTTAAAGTATGGTCCAATGAAATTTATTGCCACAAGACAAGAGTACAATTCCTCAGCTAATCAAAGTTTGATTACATTTTGAATTTAACAGAAACAATAAAAACACAAAACATAAACTAATGTGCATCACACACTAAATATAGGCTACTAATTCATAAACTTCGCTAGACTTTAATATAAATCTTGGTGATTTCATAAATTTCCAACAATGAATAGTAGATAATACAACAATGATCAAATAACCATTAATTATCGATAGAGAAATATGTCAAAAGCTAGAATTCGTAAGAACTGGGAAGAAAATTGTGTAAAGATAGCTACCTTTAACATGTAATCTCAGTTCTTGTTTCCAAGCAGCGTTGAAGACATAGTAACTATAGCAAATTTAACTTGTATCCTGAAAATTAATAAATGACACCTAGACACGGGAATCGAACCCGGGACCTTTGGCTTAGTACGCCAATGCTCTTACCACTGAGCTATCCAGGGATCGTCCCGTTCCCAGGGCCATTCTTCATTCATATTTTAAGCCAGAGTCTATGATGGATTTAGATGCAAGTAAATCCTCACTAAAACAAATATAATATATTTGGCTATTTGATTTTTAAACTATTCGATCCCTTATGATTACAATAATTATACAAGTGGTAGCAACAAGCCAATTACCGAGTCAAAGGTGGCTGCATTATCTGATAGCTTGTGATCTTAATAAATCACACATTTGTATCCGACGATTTCTGCACGTCCCTCATAGACTCTGCCTTAAATTATGAGTGAAGAATGACCCTGGGCATGAGACGATTCCTGGATAGCTTATTGGCTTGAACATTGGTGTACTAAGACAAAGGTTCTGGGTTCGATTCTCGTGTCCAGGTGTCATTTTTCAGACACAAAGCACGCAATTATCCCAGTTAGTGGACATTCAATCTTCTAAATGCTCAGTCAGCTTGTACTTTTAAGTTAGAATGATTTTAGTTACGTCGTGCATTTAAGAAACACTTTACCATTACAATCATCAGTGTTAATTGTATAGTGATTTTCAGTTAAATGTTTACTTAGTTTTGGAACCTTCATTCAAAATGAAGAGGAATCATAAAAATATATCACAGATTTTTTTAAAAGGACTAAAAAAGAACAGTCAGATAAATATAATCTCAGACCTTAACTCTTTGGCATCAGAACCGTCTACTTCATCAGATCCGAGTGCAGGTAAGCCTATCAAGTAATTTTTTACCATTTTATAAATATATAAAAACAAATAATTTTTTACAGTAACGTGTATGGTATTTGTGAGTAAAATTATTTGCTAACTTTTATTTTCTGACTTTAAAAAACTTAAACATGACTTTGAGTTTGCAAGTAATTTTTTTAAAAGGGTATAACTATATTTTATTTATTTTAGGCCAAACACCTACGGCGACGTCTCAGCCTCTAGCAACAACTCACTCATTTAGCAGTGGACCATTGGAATTGCTCGTTCAACCAATCATAAATTTTCCTCAGACCAAGAGTTGTAAGATTTTCCACTCAATATTATAGTGTTCAGCAGTGGATAGAATATTCACAAGCCAAAGATGCTGTGTATTGTTCCCCATGTCAGCATTTCTCTTCAAAATCTACAGTTCCCTCAGGTGAAACATTCGAGAACCGCACGTTTATAGACAAAGGATCCAGGAAGTAGAAGGATGTTTCGGCCCTTTTTCAGCAACATGACAAAAGTGGAAGACAAAATGTCGATGACTGCCTGGGCTGAGCTAAAAATCCGAAGTTCAACATAGATGTCAGTAGCATCTCTGCTAGATAGTGAACGAACATCCGAAATCGAAGAAAATCGAGGGCATGTGAAGACACTTCTGAAAGTGGTCAGTTTTCTGACAAGGACTCTGTGAATAAAGGGAATTTTCTGGAAATGCTAGAAACCCTCTGTGAAGACAATCCTAAACTCACAGAAAGAATGAGTCATCGATACAGACATTACAGCTCTCCAGAGTACCAGAATGATTTGATATCCGTGTTTTCTTCTCAAATTGTAAGGAATATTGTTGAAAAGTAAAAGAATCCGGATCATACTCAATAATGGCTGACGAAACCAAAGACTTTTCCAAGGTGGTACAGTTGGCCATTATAATAAGATATGTTGACTGTGAGGGTTGGAAAGTGAAAGAGAGAACAATACGTTTACATCAACTAAAAGATTGCTGTGCAGAGAATATTACAAATGCGCTCTTTTCCCTTCTTTCAGAATAAGGGTTGGACATTAAATATTGTGTTGTTATGATGGTGCCATGGTGCCTTCGGTGGGACAAACTGAAAGAAACACTAAGTACATATATTTTAATATATTGGATACAATTATGTATGAGTTCGACCACCGATTCCCAGAGAATTCCCAGAGAAGTGTCTGCTCCAAAAGGGAGAAGTTACGTTCTTGGATGGTGATGTGTTAAACCCTCTAAATGTTGACCTGTTGGAGAAACAACTTCCTCTGGCAAGAAACTTTCTTCAACTTTTCAGTGATTCAACCTCTCCTAATGAATACTTACAGAACCTACAGAAGCTTCCAGTGGTATATTCAGAAGTAATTTCTCTGTTAAAATTTTTTCTCACATAGCCGATCACCACTGCCTCTAACAAACGATTTTTTTCTGTTTTAAAGAGGGTAAACAACTATCTACGGTCGACAACTTCCAATGATCGACTCACCTCTTTAATGGTTTTTTCTGTGGAGCGGGATAAGGTTAAGAAAATCTCTCTTGACGAGCTAGTTAATGACTTTGTTAAAATGAAACCAAGACGCTACCCTTTGCTACATTAATTAGTTTTACCTACTGTAAATAAAAATACAGTTCTATGTTGATTGAAATTAAAATATCTTTATTTTTATATATGTTGCAAGTGTTTTAATTTCAAAACACCTTTATCATATTAACAATGAGTAAATGCATGTAATTTATGTGTACCAAGGATAAGAAGTAAAAACTATCTATGGAAATAGGAAATGTATGGAAAATAGTTCATTTCAGACTTTCAGAGGAATATGAAGGGGTACACCAAACGATATATAACCTATAAGGTATTTCCTAAAAAATCTTACCCCCTCCCCCTTGAAGCAAAAACCGAAATGACGCCCCTGAGTGCAACCATAAAGAATTATCAGCCATTATTAAATTATTATAAGATGACTGATTTTTATATTGATTAATATTGTTTAAACTATGTTATTATAAGTTATTATGCAGTGTTATTAGTTAGAATCATTGATTATTGATTGATATTGTTTGAGCTTTGTATGTGAGACTATAATTATTGCAGTTGTTCATTCCTTAAAACAATCTGGACATTTATAAAAATAAGTTACCAATTAATTGGTTAATTTATTTTATGATCTGATGAATGGCAGGTTTTTCAACTAACATGTTCATATTTGAATTATTTTTGGAGTTATTTTGTTTGCCAAATTATTATTTCAATCCATTAAAAGTTTGTGTGATATTATTAGTGGGTAGATTAAATTGATTAAAATCATTTTAGAGTTTTTTCATTATGATTAGGCACATTGGGTGGGTTAGTTTTATTTCGAATGTGTATAATTTGGACTCTTTGGTAACTTATTTTGATGTTGATGCTTATAATGCCTTATTAGTGTGTTATTATTACTTTGTAATACTGGCTATTCTGATTTTTTGTTCTCAACACTTTGTTGATCATACCATGTTGAAAGGTTCTTGTTGGTTTGTTGTTAGTTTTTCTTTTTCTTTGACTAGCATAACCACACTAGATAGTTTTACCAAAGTTAGTGATTGCTACATGGTCACTAATGGTACGTAGTAGATAAGGGACTGATTCAAAGCTAGTTTTTATTAGGTTAAATTATCTCCAGTGGTTTAATTGTTTGGTAACTAATATTATTGGTTAATGGGTATATTTTTGGTTTAATCAGAAATGCGGCGGCTTTTGTAAGACTACTGATATCTCGTTTAACATTTAATGTTTTAGACAGTTGTTTGGTTATCTAAATGCTATCATTTTTAACAGTTGTGACAAATTTAGATAGAGGAGGAACAGGGATAATGATTTCATCATTATCATTATCATAATCAACAGCAGCATCATCACCACTTTTGGATTTCATGTATGTAGACTCTTTGGTGAATGCATTCTTACTTAGTTTTGGTTTTTTGAATTTTAGCGTTAGTTGCTTTAAATGAAGAACATCTTTGATTTGTTTTGATAGATTTTTATAGAAGTTAGTTAATGAATGTTTTGACAATGTGTGGTCACTATAATCGCTCTGCCAATGTTGTTTAGTTAGTAAGAAGTCTGAAAATGTTTGTTTTATGTGTGGGTTTCCTTCATTCATGGTGGTTGGTGACAGTTGATGAAGCTTATTCAATGATGGTGGTGAATTCAGAGTAACTAACTCTACAGAGTCAGGTGGCATATCTACAATTCTTGGAATCTTTTTTTTGGTATTATTAGTATACTTATCCATTAAAGCGACAATATAAAAAATGTTTGATATGTTGCCATTATTAAGATATGCTTGAATAATTTCTGTTAATTTGTTTTTTAAGTTAATATCTTTTTCAAGGCTATTTGGAGTATCTTTATCTGTAGGTACATCTTTCCAGTTATTCGCACTTAATGGTGCTCTGTCAGGGTCAGTATTATTGTGATCTTTTACATTCACAGTATTGTGAGAACCAATATTGAACGAATATACGTCATTAGGCCAATTCTCCAGTGTCAAATAATGATCACTATTTACTTTTCCTTTATCAGAGTCACCATCAAAGCCATCTTCCTTGGAATGCGTTTTTATGCTAAGTTTCTTATGTTGATCATGAAGATTAAGTAATTTATTTATGTATTCTTTAACCTCCTTGGTAATATTTTCAAAATTTATATTTGTTTGTAAGCTAGTTTCATTAACGTTATTTTCTATCCCTATTTGAGTTTTTTCTGTTGGCACAATTTCAATGTCTTCATCATATCCATCATTATCTTGTGATGATAACATATTGGAAAATCTATCTGTATCTTTAATAACGTGTTTGACATTGTTATACATTTCAGTAGAATCTTTATAAACAATTATATTATAAAAGGTCTTTGATCTTTGTATTTGAGTTTCTTTTATTAATTTAGATCCAACTTTGTTATCATCTTCTTTGCTTTCTTTTGATACTTCAATAAACCTATTATTTCTATAAGGCTTAAATTTGTTGTTTGTGTCAAAATTAGATGATTTATTTATGACACCAACATTATCATCACTATGTTTCAGACTAGAAATATTATTGGTTAAAATGGCCCGAGGGTTTCTAATGTTTGAAGAACTACACAAAAGGCCATGGTTTTTTTCCAATGTATATGATTTGTTGTTAGTTTTATAGTGTTCAGTTGTATTTGGCATAAAAGCATTATTAATATCCTCACTGTTTTCATCAGTTTTTATATTACTTATACTGCTCTGATTGCAATCATTAGTGATTTTTTCAGACAGACTCTTATTAGCCATTTTCAGAGTATACGTCCTGATCTTTTCCATGTCTTGATCAGTGTTATTGTTCAATTCCTCAATGTTTCCCAAATGGCTGTGGTCACTATAGCTTATTAAATATGTTGTATTATCTTCAATATCACCGTCAGTGCTCAAATCAGTGTCAATAGAAAGCTTACTGGAATTAAACAAGTCTTGTGCATCTTTTAGTCCATAGTCTCTTATTTCGCTCGAGGTGTTATCATTTGTGATACCAACCAACCTGTGCTTTATTCTATTGGGCTTGTCTTTTTCTAACATAGAATGGATATTGTCATTAAAAATTCCAGTAATATTTCCCACCTGTTTACCACTGTCATCAAGTTTTGTTGAACTCAAAACCAAAGTTTCGTTAGCGTCACTTGCCAAACTAAATTTGGATGAGATTTTGGACAAATTTTTGTCATTTGACTTGATAAAATTATTAACCTCTGTAAAATTTCTAATCAAAGTTTTTTCATCAGTTCCTTTCAAGTCTGTTACATTATTATTTAAAAATGTATCACATTGTCTCATTTCATATAACGTTTTATCAATGTTTGGTTGGCTTATATTTTGTGCATTGACTACATTTTCCTTCAGCAAGATATCTGTTTTATCAGTTACAATTTTCAATAAACTTTGATTATTGTTTAAGGAAACGATGTATGCATGTTCCTTATCCAATTTTGTATACAGTGACTCACAATTAATGCCATTTTTACTTAACATCATTTTCTGACTGCAATTCAACTTAGTATTCAAGTTTATTGGAAAACTTCTGAAGTAAGGAGTTTGATAAAGTCCATACTGATTCACGAACATGTTATTGTTCCTTTGTGGTTGTCTTGATTGGTGGAACATATTGTTTGCCAAATATTTTGTTTGAGAAAGAATTGGGTATCTAAAGTTGTTGTTATTATTTTGCATATGCGAACCTTGGTTTAAATTTGAAAGCCTATCCCGTTGACCCCAGTCAATATGTTGTTGATTCCACTGGTTACCAGTCCTACCATTTTGATAATTTGCGTATATATTTTCATCCCAACCAATATTTTGTGGATAAAAGTTTCTATATCGATTACTCCATCCATTATTTTGTCGATTCCAGTTAAAATTCGGAATGTTCCATTTGAAACCTGGTTGAGCCAATTTGTTAGTTTGTTGATAATATGTATTGCCGCCATTCATACCGTTTTTTCTGAAGGACTCGTCGATAGAGTTTGCCACACCTGTGAAAGGGCTGAACTTTCTAAAAGGTTGTGAATTATGAACATTCTCAAAGACTTTATTGATAAAATTGGGTCCATAGTTTGTGTTGACATTTTGCATGTATTCAAAAGGATTTCTAGGTTTTTCAAAATATCCGTATCCTTGAGGAAAAGTAATTTGTTGCTGGTGGAAATAGTTATTTGGAAAAGGGTGGGTGTTTATGTTGCTCAAAACACCGTTGAGGCTGTCAATTTGTGTAATAAAACTGTTCATTCCAGAAAACGACCCATCATTTTGAACATTCGTTTTTAAAGTATTTTGTTGTGTTTGATATGTGAATGGTTTATTAGGGCCAGTATTTTCAATGGTAGAGGCGCACAGAAAGGGGTACTTTGCACTAGGACCTAGTTTGCAGTTAGATGCAGGTCGACCAGTCTTGTATATGGGTCTCTTTTGAAAATTTCCACCGGGACCGTAATTGCACACTAAGAACTCCATTCGCAATGGCGGGTTGTCACTGTTGGAAAGGAACATAGCACGGGCACACCCAACATTAAGGGTGTTTGCCCAAACTATTTGCGTGTAGTGGCCCCAATCAGGGCTGTTACGCGGGGGCCTACAGTAAGAAAAAGAAATTAATGATAAATGTCAGTACTAATAATTCATTTTAGTATTACAACTAATGTTATGATAAGTTAATTCAGCACCTCCTCCCCCTACACCCTCTCCCCCCACCCCCCACACACATTTCTCTTCAGTTTCTCCCTCCTTAAGATTAATAAGATAGAAATCCCTGTTGGAAAGTATTATGCTAGTCATAAAAAATAATAATGGGAACAAGGTTGTAAAAACTTGATAGTAACATTAACAAAATACACATTCAATTGAATATAAATGGTAAGAGGAGAACAATACAGTAGGTAGTATACTAACCACTCTACAAACATTGTGATCAGCGAGTTTTATGTGAAAACATAACAAAGGTTGTACAAAACTGAACCAAAATATATTTGGCTCAGATTTTGTTATTTCAGCAACCACAGGATACAAGATGATGCCAAACATTTTCAGTACATAATAGTAAATATCGTGATGATACAGCTTTAAACATAAAATATTAATAATATCCATTGATTTTTGTTGATTGGACTTATGAATATTATAAATTAAATATAACCAAGTAAAACTGTATTATGTATTTTAGTTTTACCAGTCAAAGGATAATTTTAAAGTTTACACATTTATACAAACATTGAAAATATAATTTAAAAGTGGTTATTTCTTTAGTGTATTTATATACATATGTTACAAAAGGCCCAGTGTATCCATATGGCAATGTTGTTGCCTGTAATAGATCAAGAGGCTAAATTATGGTTACAACTATGAGGGATAGCCAGTGCACTTATCTTATTGATATTGGAATAGAAATTGTTTGGATGGAAAACTAAAATACACACTGTAAACACATTTTTAAAAGTTCTTAAAAATATACTTGTGTTTTTTTTTTAGATTTCTATCCAAACAATTTTTACTCCAGTATCACTAGGGTAAGTGTGCTGACTATCCTTTATAATTTTAACCATAAAAAAGTGTTAATATATTTTAATTGTTTTTCTCTATAGCACACAAAGAAATGAGTTTCATATTTATCTTATGGTAAGATTGCAGACGGAAAGATCCAGAAGGAAATAGGACAAAGGATATGGAGGATTGGACAGTTCTAACACGCGGTTAAGGATATCATCTGGCAATGGGATATAGGAAAAGAGTCCAAAAAGTTTTTGATATATGGAATATTATCATCCAATATTGTCATACGGCTCTGAAACCTGGACATGGACGGAGAGAGATTTTAGTAGATTTCAGGCAGCAGAGATGAGAAGGTTCCTAAGAGGCATTGAGAATGTAACAAGAAGAGACAGGATAAAGAATGAGATAAGGGATGGGTTATCATTAGAAGAAAGAGTGAAGAGGAAAAGGTTGCTGTGGTTAGGTCATGTGATGAGAATGGAGAAGTACTGAATGCCTAAGAAAGCCTAACAGAACAAAGAGAAGAGTAGAAGACCTATTGGAAGACCAAGGACGATATGGACAGACCAAGCGCAGAAGAACATGGAAGCTAAAGGAGAGGAATGGAGACTCGTGGCTGAGGAAGAAGTTCAGAAAGATCAACAGGAATGGAAGAGGATGTGCTAGACGACCCACAGGGGTGGAAACATAGAATGATTATGATGATGATGATGATTTATCTTATGAAAGGGCTGACAGTTTTTTGTTAATTTTAAATTTCTTGAGTTTTTCAATTTTTCCAGACCAATTAATACGCATTTTATCAGTATTTTAAAATGTAATATTATGGGGGGGGGGNTGTGGCCTTCTTACCAAAATCACTTGAATCAGAGATTAAACTAATGAGCCACACATGGGTTATGCGCTTCTACTTCATCCTTAGAAAACTATCTTACAAACATATCTTAAATTTCCGGTGACTTTTTTTTTAAATTCCCTGACTCTTCCCCGATTGTTCCCATAACCATTCAAGGTATTACCCAAATTCCATGTGTGTACACACTTGTAAGAGTATGAATCCAACAAATCAATCGTTTATAAATCACTGATTAATTTGTTAACACGAGTATCAATGATTTAATGGTCTAAAGTTTCACTCTGATGTTAAGAATTGGATTGCTGATGACAGATAGATCAAGGTTTGAATCCAAGTCAGGTGTAATTAAAGTTATATTTCCTGATTTTTTTTTTTCTGTCTACCTCTATGCAAATGCAGATAAACATTACTTAAAATTTTACCTTCCTCACCCCTATTGTATTAGCATAATTAATGTATGCATATAACCCAAATGGATACTAAAATGCTGTGAGAAAAACAAAACAAATGTTAATCAAACAGTATAACCCGCAGTTGTGTGTAATAGAAGGTGCTAATGGTTTAGTGGAAGGGTTCAAGAATATAAGCTAAATATTTTATTAATAACTAGAAGTATTATCTCTCAAGGCTTCTAAACTATTATTTTTCTTTTAATGGGAGGGGGGATACAAAAAAAAGTTATGAGCACTTTAAGGACCAAGTTTCATAGTCATATTGAGTATGCCTCAAGTGTGGCAATAAACTAAATAATAGACAACACTTACCTTGACCAGAATGGAATAGGCCAGTTTCATATGCAAAATTGACCCATTCCATTCGGGTTTGGGAAGCTGTCGTCTTGTATTTAGTCGAGTACAGCACTTGAGAGATACTAAGGGCCAGTTTCATAGTCAAATTTAGTACGCCTCAAGTGCGGCGCTACACTAAGTACATGACGACACCTACCTAAACCAGAATGGAATGGGCCAGTTTCCTATGCGAGAATGGCCCATTCCATTCGAGTTTAGGTAGGTGTCGTCATGTACTTAGTGTAGCGCCGCACTTGAGGCGTACTAAATTTGACTATGAAACTGGCCCTAAGTCTGATTATGAAACTGGCCCCAAGTGTAGCAGCCTACACTCGATAACACCCCGAGATGTAGAACTATGGATTAAAAGAATCGTTCCGGCAAATAGGGCAGCCTTTCACTATCTCGATGCTGTAGAAATAAGCCCAAAGAGCCAAAATGTTTGAAAAACATTTTTCTCTGGTGTGCACCTTAAAATCCCATGGACTATATATGATCAAAAGATGTTTATAATTACTCAATAATGTACTCACATGTGATAACGTTGAACAACTGAAGAGTCAAATATATCAACCTCATCATACCATTTCTGAACAAGATCAGGCACATCGGAATTGAACACGGGTCCAGTGTCACCCCCAGCCAACATGTTCTGGCCGACATGAAATCGAGCTGCCAACATTACAAAAGTTGTCTTACGTGTTTAAATATGTATTTGGACTAAGACAAAAGCCAACAAAAAGCTGGAAAAAGGATTTATTCTTTCGGTCACTTTAACTTGCTTTATTTAACACTTGAAGTCTTCATAATATTTATGAACTGTGAACTATTCCCAGCCTATCTGCGGAAAGTGCACTCACTTGCTGCCCTCAACAAGTATTTAAACAGGAAAACCTTAAATCCTTTGAGAAGCTACACCTCAATACCTTAGTATACTCGGACATTATAAGATATATTGAGGATGATAATAATTGATTTATAAAATAATAGCATTGAAAATAAATAAATAGATAATTTTTTTGTAACTTCAAACAACAAGAAAAACCCCTGTAAATAAAATTTATTTTACTATAAAATACATGATTTAAAAAATAAAAGAGTTAGAAAAGTTTTTTTAAAAATTGACAAGAAAAATTCTATAAATTGGAACGTATTTAGTATTTAAGAATAGTATGTGTGCCCTTGAAGTGTAAGAAGGTGCTGCATAAGGCATACTTTGAACCTGTAGTCACTTATTCAGCAGAAACATGGACATCGATTATGAGAGAGACTAGGAATATGAAGGCCCCGGGAATGAAGTTGGTGAGGAGCATGTTAGCTGTCACCAGGAGAACATGAGATAGTAGAGGAAGCAAGACTGAGAAGGGTGGACATGTAATGCAGATGGAAAAGAATATAATACTAAAGAAAATGATGGAGATGAAGCATGTAGGAAAAAAAGATCACAAGTTAACACCAAGAAAGAGATGGGAGGAGCAAATAACAGAAAGTTTGCAAGTGAGAGGAGAAGAATGAAAGCAATTTAAGAAGAAAGACAATAAGAAGCTGAAGGCATTTTACTAAACTGACCCAACCACAGGCTGGAAACAGTTGATGAGTATGAAAAGAATAGTTTGCAATAGTTGAAATAAATATGTCTAATAACTGCTAAAATGACATAAATTGGCTATAAATAAGTTTATTTGGATGTATTTACTACATGGGAATTTTTATCTGCCTTGAATGTTTACAAATAGGTTAGTAATCAGCAGAGTTAATTGTGCATTAGTTTTTAAACTGTGACATGGAAGGTCATGAACCAACTGGGTGTGCAAAAAATATATTTTTAAACAATGCAGTTTTTTTATCCTTTATTTAAACTATTACTGGTAAATTCTCTTAACATCTACACCTTCTCATCCTTTCCTCTCAGATTTGATAGTTTAAGCCGCTAATATTATTTATTTATTAGCAACACGACTAGCGCGTTAGCCAACTACGCCACCGAGAAGTCGCTAATAGCCATATAAATAAATATTTTTTGTAGTATTTTGCATCAGTAAACTCAGTATATATAAGCGATTCAAAACAAATGGTGTGTGGAGATCTGATAAGTTCACTATACCTACTCAATTAATTTGGTAAAACAAGCATTTTATATGATTTGAATGTAGGTATGCTGAATGGGTAGTATACACGGCTGGGAAAAACCAAACATATGAAGTACTTTATACAAGTTTAAAAAATTGACATCGAAACAGTATGCATGTCAAACTTTTTATTCTAAGTCATGTAATGAACATTGTCCTGTCTCTATATAATAATTGAGCGAGACTGACCTACATCCCGACATGCGTCGTGATCATCGATCATACACTGATCCGCCCAGCGCTGAGCTACTTCTTCCAGCTCGGTATCCCACGTCTGGAACAAGACAATTCCAACTCCTAGACAAATTAATGGCACCAAATACACGAACGGGTATACCCTGCCATCTACTGTTTGAAGAGGACTTTAAAATTGGTCAAACGTTGACCATAATCATGAACTATTTTGTATATTTTGTAGATCAAGACAACTAAAAAAAAAGTTTTATTGATATAATTAATTTTATAAAAATTACATTTCTTAGAGAAAATTAGTTGTGTTTTGCAACACAAGAAACATAATTAACTTCCGGACATGCCATTATAATCACGTGAAACATTTTTTTTTTTAAACGCGTGTTAATTTTCATGCATTCAACATTTTATGACATCCACTTATGGAGTTTCAAATAAAAGCTATAGCTTGGAATATATGATAAAAATGTGAATACACCTCTGTCATTTTTTAGTGACCAAGACATTCAGAACAAGCTTAATAACAGCTTGGTCAGAAGGTATATAAGGAGAAGTAAAGGGCTGCACTTATTTTACCTGTAGAAAGATTAAATTATTATTATTATTATTATTATTAGCACCGCGTCTTACTACCCGTTCGGGTTATACGCACATACGCTAATGTGTAATGGTAGGGTGATTGTGAGATGAAATGGAGGACCTACAGTTTAACGTGGAATCCGAACCACGGTGGAGGCCTGGCATTCCCCTCATTCACAAGATGTCTTGTCAGAGGTGAAGGAAGGGTTTGGTAATCAGATAAATCTGTGCCGGGATAGAAAGGATAAAAAAACAACTACTAAAAAATCCTTTCCAATGACGTTGGTCATGAATTAACCCCAGACTACTGTGTTAGAAACAATCATATGGACCATGAAATGTGAAAGTGTCGATAATACTCACGAGTTCAGCCATGTTGGAGGCGCTGGGCTGTGGTCCTGGGGACCCCCTGGTCTCGTTGCCTGATGCCACAATGCTCCGGTAAAAGTTGTGGTCATGAAGGATGGAAACCTTCTCTTTCGCTGTGAGAGGCAACGGCTGGTAATCTGTGCACATTGGACCAGGAGCCCGACTCTGAACAAAACAAGTAAACAGCAACATTTCAAGATACCTTTTTTATAAATATATAGAAAGGGAATTTAACTGTAAATATTGTTAGAATTTGATTTTAGCTTCTGACAAATTATTGTTAGTCATGCTTTACTTTTGGTAAATAAAAATGAAAAATATTCTTGATCTTAAAAAGAAGTAATATATTTTATTCTTATTTCACTTATGAATATAATTTATAAGTCAGTTAAAATTTAATTTTAGTAAAATATTAATAAAAAATACAAATAAAATGTGATTGTTGTGTTAAGTTACTGGTAAACAGTGTTCTTGTAGCACGGTAGTTCAAAAATCAAAATTTTACAGTATTAAAATTTAAAATAATTAACACGAACTTAATAGAAAATTAAGGAAAGTCGCCTGGATCTAAAAACGAAAATTGGTCGTTTCAGACCCGTAACAGTCGCTAGATCTAGGGACATAGTCACTAAATTGGCAACACTGCTGGTAAACTAAAAATATACAATATAAGCACGATATAATGTGGTTGTCGAAGGACATTCTTCACCCCCGTGTTACAGCTTACCTAATTAGGTGACCTATATGGTGACAAATCACAGGGCAGGAGGACAAGGAAAAATGACAACAACATAATGCACTCCTATATGTAAATTTAATTTATAAAACATAGAAATAAAAAAATTAAACTTACAATTTCCATATTTTACATATTTTTATTATTATTATTATTATTATTAGCACCGCGTCTTACTACCCGTTCGGGTTATATGCACTACGCTAATGTGTAATGGTAGGGTGATTGTGAGATGAAATGGAGGACCTACAGTTAACGTGGAATCCGAACCACGGCGGAGGCCTGGCATTCCTCACATTCACAAGTTTTACATATGAAACATGAAATAAATTAATTAAATTGTCTTTGATCATTCAAACTAGTGTAGGCCTAGTTGCCCTTTGTCTTAAAAAAAAAAAGTAATGCGGAATATTGCTCTATTTACTGAATCTCTACAAGTAAGAATTCCACTAATACTCCATCTCTTTAGGAAAACCATAATGTGTTTTTTGAGATAGTTTGTACTATATATTTGGAATACGGTACAGGAAAGGTGGATAATAAATATATAAAGGGGAGCAAACACAACAAAATTATAAGAAGAACATGCTTCACACTTTACAGTGCCGCCATTGGACAAATAGGTATCAAAGAGGTAATGGCTGCCTCTTTGAGAAAATTTACCATTATTGCCCAATCCTTCGACATGTACTGTATGTTAATAATGTTGTGTTTTTTTTGTTTTGTTTTTTAGAGACATTCTATTCACCACATTATATCCAAGTCCGCAATATGCCAGGCTTCTACTTTATGTAGATTAATATTTTTAGTAGCTTTAACTAAAATCTAACTGTAATAGACCAGCGATACATGAGCTTGAGAACATAGGATTGAATCCAAACTAGGATTGCCAAAATTGTTTTATGATTATTTAATAGACAGGATTGATGAAATGGACCAATTATGAGTTCCAATACCTAGTTTCATTAACAACTATAGCTATGATGATAATTTCAAATACCTAAGGTATCTATATTTGATAGATAAATAATACAATAAACAGTAATTGGCGAACCTGAGCAAGAATTAAAACCAATTAATATTTTGGTTTTGACTCCTTGCATTAAAGACATACTTATTGTAAAGATAAAACATTAATATGCCTGTAAATATCATTTAACTTGTCACACAACTATGCTTTTATAGCGATGAGTTCCTAAAACAAACTCTTTTACCATAGTAAAGTAAAAATAAACTGGAGCATTATCTGCTTTGGTGGTTGAATGGTCTAGGGTGTCACTCTCACAATAGACTGGACTGCCAATAATGAGAAGCTCAGGGTTTGAATCCTGGTGAGTGTAGTGAGGGTGGTTTCCCCTAAATGCTTTTCACCCTCTTCCTTCAAGCAAATGTGAGTACACTTCCACTAAATTTAATATTGCACACCAACATAGTTGCGTACTTAGTAAATATGTGTATAAACTGAAAAGCCAGTAAAACGGGTTGCTAAATAAAACTGGATCATTGGATTCGGTTAATTTGTCGGTACCTAAAAATGGAATGGAATAAAAGGTAGCAATAGAAAGAGAAGTCAACATCAACTTGATAGCTGTGTGAAACCCACTCTAAAACCGAATTTAATCGACCAAGAACCCGCTTTGGTGTTTGCGTGGTCTAAGGTGCTAATCTCGTGTTAGACTAGACTGCTGATGATGGGGCAGTCGTGGTTCGATTCTGGTCGGGTGTACCTAAGGTGTTTTTATAAATGGTTTCCCCCTCTCTCTCCACACATATGTGGATACAGTTAATCTAAAATCAACCTTCATAATCCTTAACACATCATAGTAATTAATTTATATGTGTATAACCCGAATGGGTATCTAGTAAAAAGAATCGACCAAGAAGTTATAAGCCAGAGCCATATTTACTGGTGCTATAAAACATACATTTGTCATGACCCTCAGTACACAAGACTGAGGTTCGAAACCTGATTTCCTTTTCATTGATAATCCAGTTTAGTGACACATTAAACCATGAGATCACTAAAGTGGGTTCAAAGTATTATAAATAATGTGTTTTTATATGCCTCCCTAATGCCTAGACTAGTAGCTTATTAGTCTCTTATTAAATTTATAGTACCAACTATGTTTAAAAATAGATATAAATAGTTTCAATAAAAATATTTTTAAACGCAGTGTCATCCCGAGATCGATCCATACCGACCGAGCAGCCGCCATCTGTTGGCAAAGATAGTACCAACTTCTGTGGATAGAGGGTGTCATGTGGTCAGCACCACAGACCCTCTCGACATCTATCTCAGTTTTTTATACCGGGGCCGTTAAGTTTTTATTCAAGTAGGTCCACAATTGTCCTCACAAGGCCGAGTTGACCCACTGCCTCATAGAAAAGCAGAGAGCGCTTTGGATTGAACCCAGGTCCTATGGATCTGTAGCTAGGATCTCTAAACACTAGACCACAAAGTCAATCTCAATCTGAAGCTTATGTTAAAAAAAAAAGAATCCTAGCCACATTGTGCTGTGGAGATTTCGCCATGAACCACTTCACAGCCTCCCTACCAGTAGCGTACACATGATTGCGAAGTAGGGAGGCCTCAAGGGAGGTTGGGGGGGAGATCACCCCAACCGCCAGAGGCAAAACTTGATCATTTATATGAAAGAGAGGTATGGGGTTAATCCCACTGACCAAAGAATATTTTCAGATCGTGAAGATATCCCACTTCCATTTCATGAAAGATAGTCCACTCCTATGAAATAAATTAGTAGAGACTATTTCTGATCACCTGATATTTTCTTCGCTCACAGTGTTTAACTGGCCATACTCCCTTCCCCTCCAATTTTATTTTATTTTCGGATCTGTTTAGATCTTGGGGCATCCCCAAACTACAAAAATCAAGACCCTCAAGTGCGCCCCCCCCCCCC
>CABEEJ010001584.1:31398-61772 GCA_901482245.1 Timema douglasi
TGCGCCCCCCCCCCCCACCGTGGGTACGATATTGCTCCCTTCCCCTCAAAATAGTCCTAGTTACAGCCTGTAAATGAAATTGTACTGTGGAGAGTACTCCAAAATACATCCCACTGATCAAGAATGTCAAGAGCCGAATCAATGGCAGAAGACAGCGCTAGTTGCTATGAACTAACTTAAGACTGACCTGGAACTTGCACATGGTGTGGTCAGTACAGATGCGACAGTAGTCCTGCTGCTGTGAAGAGCAGCTGGATATATTGAAGCAAATGACCACACCCACAATTGTCAGGAGGGCTGCAGACACAAAGGTGTACACACCATCATTCAACACTGCAACGTGTTTGTTGATATTCCATTAACACTAAACACTGGATTTAAGAATTAACAAACTTGCTCTTGCCAAGAGTGATGGAGTATTAGTATCTTTAGTGGCACGGGTCAGTTTTCTTTATCAAAGTGATATATTTTCCCCTAACGGCTTGCTACCGGCCTGTCGTAGCTTCATTTGTCTTATAAGCTAACTTAAGACTAGGACAGACACAGCATCCATTCCTCGGCAGTTAATTCATGACTGTGAAAGGGTAAACCCACATTTAACAAATGATAAATTTTTTGGACATGCCGAGAATCGAACCCAGGAACCTTAGCTCAGTAGACAGACACGCTACTGATTGAGCTAAGGTGTGGGATATATATATATATATATATCCCAAAGTATATATATATATATCCCACACCTTAGCTCAATCAGTATATATATATATATATATATATACAGTGGGACCTTCATATATCAAACTTACGTATATCAAAATTCTCTTTGTATCAAAGTTTTGGTGAATCCCTGTGACGATATAAATAAAAACTAGTTCTATATATCGATTTTTTTTTTCCATGACAAATTAAGGTTTTCCCCTTGTAATGACGATGGTATAAGGAAAACAAGTGAGAAACAATAGAATGGAGAGGTCCCAAGAGGAAGAAGGAAATGTTTGGTCAAAGTGACGGTTTATGCTCACAATTATTTTACTCTCTCTAATCGACCGTGCATGTTAACAATGTCAAAAAAATAAAATCTCTGTGTTGTGGAAAAGGTCAAGGAGTTGTTGAAGAACATGTACAATGGAATTAATGCATTAGTTAAGAAATATTTATAAATACAATACACTAACAATATCAGGTATACAAAAGATTGTTCCTATACATTAAAGATTCTAAATATCAAATGGCCAGCATCCTCTTGCCGCCCTATGTTGATTTAACTCTTTGTTCAAGTGTTATTATTTTATAAATTAACATAAACCCTTTATCAAAAACTCTTTTGAAAAAATTATTGTTTTTAAGTTGTGTAGTATTTCTTTGTAACAAAATAAAATTTAAAACATATTTGATAGATGATAGTACATATAAAATGCACTTAAGAGCTGATATTATAACACTACACCTTAGATTTTAAGTATTATCAAAAATTTACCCTATTAGGATTAATTTGATTGTAAATGATAGTGAATTATAACAAGACAACGGCATTCCCAAATGTAATGTATTTGAGTTTATTTCAAATTTAGAAAACCAGATGTGCTGTCAAGCTTCTTTTTGTTTTTGGACACCATGTTTCCCTTCGGTATGGGTTGTACACAATGATCAACTCATTCATATTTTTACTCTAGTTGTGTGAATATTGTTCCTGACTCTGACATGTTCAATCCTCTAAAGAAACAGGCAGGTCCACCTTATGGCTCATCTACAACCCGTCACAACCACTTGTCGTAAGACCAATGCTTTGGGTTTATTTTATCCTTCGAAAAGAACCTGTCTACAATGGAGTGTTGGAGAACGTCATTTCAACCAACAGGAAATAAGAAAGATAAGTAAAAATTAAGGATGGGTTCCTTGAATCTCTCGAATCTTTAAGGATATTCAAGACTCAAGGATTCAAGAAAATGAAAGATACAGCAAGACTCAAATCATCAAAGCAAATATATAATATAATAAAATGAATTAAAAGTGCTTATTGGTGGTTCAGAACCAATTATAATTATAGGATGAACTTACCAACTAGACCCCAGACCAGTAATTTAACACTTAGTATTTCTATTTTCTATTCTTCATCATCATCATCATCATCATGAACTGTTTCCAGCCTTTGGCCGGATCTGTTTAGTAAAATGCCTCAATCTCCTTCTGTCCTTCCACCATTCTTCCTCCCATCACTTCCTCAGTCCCTATTGTTGTTTATTCCTTCATACTACATATTCATTAATCTTCTTGAAATCCTCTCCCTTTACATACTCCTTACAAGTCCATACCATCTCATCCTTGCTTCTTCAAATATCTCATGTACTCCCTGTACCCCAACTCTAGACCTTACATCTTTATTCCTAATCCTATCTCTTCTGGTGACAGCTAGCACGCTCATATTATATTTTATATAATTCTACTATATTTATATTTTCTCTTAAGTTCATAATTTTTTCCAAGATTTGGATTTGGATTTGAGATTTGAGATTCCGAGGTAAATTTGAATATTCAGATTCATAAAATAGAGGATTCAATCCAACTCGAATAAAATTAACATATATACAAAACTGTCAATTTATAGACCCTTAGATGAGATACAATATTTAGATTGATTGAGATACCTAAAAAGTGGGTGTGATTGATTGTAGACATTTGGAAAAATAAATCATTTTACTACTGTTGTAAAACATTATTTATGTTGCTATTTGAGTCTATCTGACCCACCCCCACCAAAAAAAACCCCCACTCAACAACTAGTTCTCAAATATAAGGTTAGCAATTGTTATTTTATTTCATTTAATGACAAACGGAAAGAGCAAATTTCTGTTTCAACGTGCCATATGGTGTTTGTTGTTATCTTGCCAGTAATGTCACAACATGTTATTATAAAGTGAAAAATTTAACAGTAAATATAATGTTTCACTATTTTTACTATCAATATTATGTGTGTTGTGTAACTAATACGTTAATAATTGATAAAGATTTTAAATGTCCATTCTTATTTGATGATTAAAACTTGTAAATTATTTAGCTGTATTGAGCATAAATTAACATAATCAATAACCACAGATGGTTTCAATTTGTTATTGTGAAAGGCATTCATGATTTTATATTATTTAAATGTAGAGTGTATTGTATTATCCTATTGTAAATTTATCAATTCATAGGTTCAAAGTCAGGATGTTGGATAGTGCTGAGGAACCCAAAAAATTATTTTTTTCATAAAAAATTTGTTAATTATTTTTTAAATACCTAAGATCTTTATCAACACTTAAAACAACAAAGTTTGAACAATGGATCCTTATTTTACTATCCATAAATTAGCACCCGAACCTCAACAAATATTTGGATTTTTAACATATGCTACAAATAAAAATAAAAATAATTTAAACAATAGATAATTAAAAAAATATGTTTACCAGTAACTTTTTAAGAGTTAAAGTTTAATCTAACGCTAGTAAAAATATTAATTTAAATAAATCTCAAATATAGTTTGGCACACAACAAAATATTTCAAATCACCTTCTTAAATAATAGTGATCCGAGCAATCGATAATTTTTAGTAAATTATTATAAATGTAATATACATTTTTAAATAATCATAATCTTGTACAAAATGAGAAAATTCATAATTTGAATAGTTAAAGATGATCAAATTTTGTTAAATGAGATAAATACAAAATTTCCTAAGTTAATTTTAAAATAAACAAGGTATATTTCTCTTTTGTTTTTTAACTTAAATAAAAAAGCCAATCTAGGGATTGAAATAAATTAGAGAATAAAACAAATCCTTTTAAAGGTGCTATAATACAACAAGCAACGAGTGAGTTAACTTGCAAAGTATAAAGTGTCAGCATTATAAAAAAAAAAGAGAGAGAGAAAGAAGTCAAAAGGCGCATAACATAATATAAACTAATAATAAATAACTTATCTGAGGCCAATGGTGATTTCTATATCCATTGTCTTGTGGTCTATTAGTTTCTCAAATACCTTAAACATTTTCCACTTAAAATAAACAAAATATAAATCAGAATATGTTTCTTTTAAACACATCTTATGAAAAAAACTTTATATTTGTGTATGCACATATTACAAGCAATAAAATAATGATAGTGTGTTTACTACATACCATGAAGAAATACTAAGAATAGTGAGAAAAAAAATGATAATTAAATTGTAACACTATTTAACCTTAATCACTTTAAATAAAGAGACCACCAAACCTTTACGACTCCTCCGCCAATGAGCCTCTATAATTAACTTCATTACAAACCTGTTGAATATGACCACCTATGCAATATGTATAAAAAGAATAAGACTCACCTTTAGAATCCATTATTTTGTTATGTCATGTTATTTATAGATTGTTTCCCCCCTCCATCCTAAACTAACTCTTTAATTTTGTGAGAGCTGATATCTTAATAAGATTCCTGGTAGAGCAATCATAATGCTGCCGACATTATCATTTATTGTTCCTTGAAGGGTGTAAGGTTTATATGACTGAAACAAAAACATGCTGACGTACAATAAAAGTTAATTGTTTTACTGTCAGTGTTAAATCTCCTTAGATACCTGTTTCATTGTAGACACTGGAGACATATATATTTATAAACGTAATACTAGCAATGATATGGTAAGCTAGATCTTTGTTTGATTCGTCAAGATAAGCCACCAGAATCACTAGTTAAGAAGAAACAAACATATATATAAAGTACAGTCAGAAAAATAATATCAGATACTAACAATTAACAAGAGTGATTATTATTCAATCAAAAATAATAAGGGTATTACAAAACTAACTGACCCTGTTATCTATACATACAAGTAGATTTCTTAAAGTCATATATTGGTGCTATGCTCAACAATTGAAAACGTTATCGTAACCTTTGGTATACTATGAGTATTAGAACACCAGTAATAAATCAAGTTGCACGAGATATTTGTCATTATAGAGATTCATTTGTTTTTATGTTCAGGTTGATACAAACTCTTCTCTGATGTTCTACTGCACATAAGATGTTTTGTAGCCTTAATATGTTAAGACAAATATTAAGGGTGATAAAAACAAGACATAGTTATGAACTGTGTATTCATTTAGTGCATATTTTTAACACATATAAAACATTTTTTCTTGCTTCTTATCGAATTACAGCCTTCAATCACCCGACATTCGGTTTTATTCAACATAACCATATAACGTGCTACCGATGTAATCTGACCTCATGCAAGGAAGAGAAGCAAAGCTGATAAATAAACTTCAATCATTAATTTTTTAAACATATCTCTATAAGGAAAACCTCATTTGGCTTTATAAGGTAATCGGATTATATTTGGAAGAAGTAACAGGAAAATAGGATTGTTGCTGCCCAATCCCCCCACCTAAGTTTCATTCTATCGGAACTCATCAGGAGGGAATGTGAAATGCCCAACACAACTTCCCTGGGTCAGATAATTGGGTGATAATGATCGATTGTCTTCAAGCGGCAGCCGTTACTTCTTTGTCCAATGGCAACAATGTAGGGGTGTGCGAGATTCTTGCAGGTAAAAATATTTTCTGTTCACGACCCAATTGTTGGGAAACAAATTCAGTAATCCTGAAAATTTCGGGAAAAGTTTGGGAATTGCTTCTTTTCCATATTTAATTTAAGTTTAAACTTGCTTTTCATGTTTTCTTTATTATTTAAATATAGATATGTGGGTCAACCTATTCTTGATGTAAATTTAGATTTAATAAATTTTCATAAATGTTTATAATCTAAGTAGCCTAAGTTATAGTAAAAGTATTAAAAATTGCCTAAATTTTCAACTTTATACGTATTTGTTTTAATTTCCACTATTATGGCCTATGTATTCATTTAACAAACAAAATATTGTCAATGTTTTAAGGTATGTTATATTAGAAAATTTAGAAATAATTAATTTTACATTTTTAATTCTCGATTTCGTCTCGAACCAAAAAAGTCGATCTAGCACACCCCTACAGTAATATAAAGCGTTGAACTATGTTCTTCTTTTCAATGTTGAGGTCATATTGTGTTCCTTTTATATGTTTCTCTCCAACTTTCCGGTACCTTCTTACAAAAATATATAATTTTTTAAACAATGACTTTTACATTTTGGGACTCGCCTTGGTGGCATAGTTGGCTAACGCGCTAGTCGTGTTGAGCTTGACTGCTGAGGACGGGGAGATCGAGGTTCGAATCTTGGTCAGGTGAACTGCAGGTGGTTTTTCCTAAATGGTTTTCCACTCTCCCTCCACGCAAATGCGGGTTCACTTCCTCTAATTCAACCTTCCCAAATCCTAATCCATTAGCGTAATTAGTACTTAAAGCGTATTAAGGGTTATCTTGGTTTGTATTGATGTAGCAGGTATTACATACAAAATAATGTTTGCCAGGGATACCAAGTCATTATCCACTTTTTCAAACTTAAATATTAAATAATTTGACTAAACTAAAATTGTTAACTATTTGAGTATTTGATTCAAGACTTGAAAGAAAAATTAAGATTCGAATTTGAGAAACATTGGATTCAACCCATTTCTAATTATTTATAAGCATTTATGAAGAGTATCTATCAAAGCTGACAGATGCATTTTGCATGACTAAATACATTATTTTATTTGAGATATTTAACATAAACTGACTGATTATATCAACACACAATAACTTCTCTAAGCAAGAATGTAAGGTCCTACCAATATTGCCAGGAAAAGGCATTTCCACATACCTTCCCCGAGTTATTTTACATGCCACAATCAACATAGGATTGATAGCTTTACTTTCCCTTCGAAAAAAGTCGTGCTATGATTGCTCAAGAAAAGTCCTGAGGCAAGCACTTTACCCCAAGATCAGCAAGGTCGATGACTTGACATATTAGTATGAAATAAGTTTAAGTAGCTTTTGTATCTGTCATATACTTTTCTTTTTACTCAGTACTTACAATGGTTAGTAAATAATTAAACACATCCTTGTAGAGCAAATACAACTTAATATTTTAAAACATACTTTTTTTTCTTCTAAAGCTTAATTCACACCTACACCGAAAATAGAGAGCAGAATCTGTGGATAAATTCCCACTTTTAAGTTGACTCATGATGCATTGCAAAACTAAGTTAAAATAACTGATTATAAACATATTTTAAAATGCAGATCTTGTGAATGTGGGGAATACCAGGCCTCCACCGTGGTTCGGATCCCACGTTAAACTGTAGATCCTCTATTTCATCTCACAATCACCCTACCATTACACATTAGCGTAAGTGAGTACAACCTGAACGGGTAGTAAGACATGGTGCTAATAATAATATAATGGAGATATTTATTAGATTTATTAGATGGTTGTTTTCAAATTACAATGCTGTGTAGTGGCACAAGCCATTACATCGATATACATGCTTTATATTAACAGGTTTTTTCAAATCTCCTGATAACGCCCAACAAAGCTGTCTGCTTGCTTCTGGCTGTACAGCACATGCGTTGTCAAATATGCATGCACACTGATTAGAGATGATTGGTTCTCCTGTGCTGAACATCTCCGGCAGAGCGGGCGAAGTAGAGACGAGTTGAACTTTTGTAGAACAGCTCGAGCCGATGAGGTGAAAATCTTATGATTGGCTTATAGAGCTTGTCACGTGACCATGGTTTTGTTCTGTGCTAGTTTTTCGGCGAACGTATGAACCCACAGTAAGAATATAAAAAACCATGATTGAATATTTTTTCTAACTATTTAATTTGTAGTAAAAGTAAAATCACTAACACATATTTACACACACTTCGATATTTCGATGCTATTATAGCATCTTCATCAGGAAATAGTAGCCATAATAACACCGAACTATTTAAGTGTGTGTAAATATGAGTTTTTTCTTTTATTTGTGCTCTACCATTTTCCTAATATTGTATCATTTTATTTATTACAAATTGTTTTTGCTCAATGCACTTTATTTCATACATAGAATTTTTACTTTGAAATTTAAGTATGCATGAAAAATAATTTTTCTCTGGACAAATGGAATTAGAGGACTTGAAATTGTTAGGAATTAGTAATTGGAATAATATTTTCAAAAAGAGAACAGTTCTACAGTTATGATGGTATGTGGTCTATTATGCTTGATCATGCTGCCATAGTCCAGTCTGTATATTACTCTTTTCGAATGAAGAAGGGAATTGATGTTTCCTGAAAATTTCATAATTATGTCTTTTGGTGTGTTTTAATTGTGAACGTTGAGGCCTACAGTTTTTTGGTAAATGTGTAGGTTTTGCCCTTTTATCCTCCTTTCATTGTCTAAGTGAAGATAATTATTTAAAATTGTTTGCTACTTTTAGTTCTTGTTACATATTTTGTTGTGCCTCACTGTTCAGTCGGCCCTAGTGTCTTTCCTCCGCACTTGCACAGGCCGCTCCAACCACCCTCCCTACTGCCTGGCCAGCACCACAGTCCATGTTCTCTCAGCCGTCCCGTGACGCTTTCCCCACTGTAGCCGGCGCCAAAAAGAACTCCTCTACCTATTGGCTCGCTTGGCGGCCACTATCACTCACGTTTTCCTGCACCAATGGGAAGTTCCCTTTTCTCCCATTCGACAAGGCCAGCAGTGTTGCCAACCCTTATACCATACAAATCAGTAGCAATAACCTCAAAAATTCAGTAGATGTATTTAAAAGTGGTGATACATTATCATTATTAGTTAAATTATTGAACGTAGGTGAACGTTTGTTATTTCTCCTCCCTTTAACATGTTTTTTATTCTTTTCTGTCGACCTCGGTAGTCTTGGTGTAATATTCTCACCTCAGGACACAATGTTCGTGGGTTCAAACCCACTGGAGCCGACGAATCTTTGTTGAGCGATAAAAATCCGTAACACATCTTCCTTCGGAGGGGAAGTAAATCTGTCGGTCCCATATTGATTGTTGCGTGGAAAATAACCTTGTGGGTATGTGAAAATATCTTTCCTGACAAAATTGGTAGGTCCTTTCGCCCTCGCTCATAGAAATTATCATGTGCTGATATAATCAGTAGGTTCATAAAGTACTCGTAAAATAATGTACCTAAAATAAATTACAAAAAAAAATCTATGTCTATGATTAATGTTCATGCTCGAGTGTTCGGAAGTACCTGCTACAATAGCTAGAAAAATTAAGCTCTTGCAAATTGTGTGTTTTAAAGTGAGTGGATTTCTTCAGACTAGTGTAGTAGCGCCTTCCTGTCTATTCATTGTGACAGCCAACTTCTTGGAAGAGGGGTAAGTTTACAGTTATTATAGTACAAGGTTTTTTGAAAGTTGTCAATCTACAAGGCTGTGTTGAAGATTTTCCCTCCTACTCAGACCGACCCCTCACTTCTCCTCTCCCAACCATCCCATCGTTTCAAAGAGCCAATGTGTGAAGTTGACAACATACGAACATAATCAGTAGATTTGTTAATTTTATTTGAATTAATCAGTAGATCAGTAGAAAAGTTAAAACTCAGTAGATCTACTGAAAAATCAGTAGGGTTGGCAACACTTTAGGCCAGGCAGCAGCGGAGGGTATATAACACGGTGAGTTGTGGAGCCGATTCAGTGGTCAGCCACCCTGGCGAACCACCTTTACAAAAGAGCTAATAAATTGTCATGTTTTAAAGAGCAATTTTGTCTTGACTCCCTCTCCTTTCACTGTTCCTACTTCCCACTGCGACTCACGTTGCCTGGACACCGTCCTACAGCCCACCGCAACACCCGTGTTGCCGGCACTCCCTCCTTATACCCCTCAACCATCCCCATCGGCTTGTACTCGTCACTGGCAATTCCACGAGATGGTATACACCCGCCGCTCCGGCAAAGCCCCATCGACGGAAGACCCTAAAGAAAACTTCATCAGGAGATTGCACTTCAAATAGATGCAACCAGCTCCACACAAAAGCCGCAGTTAGGGATGACAATTTCAAGTTGTGTAAGGCTACATATGATAATTTATATATTAGACCTGTACAAGAAAAAATACAATTTCTCCTTCATCCTCATTACATGCCTATACCATCTCCGTCTTGTTCATCTACTATCTCATGTACTCCCTGTACTCCCCCACTCTTTCCTGGATAACTTCATTTCTAATCCTATTTCTTCTCGTGACAGCTAACATACTCCTCACAAATTTCATTCCCAATGCCTCCACTTTCCTCGTCTCTTACATTTACTGTCCGTGTTTCTGCTGCGCATGTGACAATGGGGGAATGTACCACTTCCTTACACTTCAAGGGCACTTCTCTTCTCAATTCCAGGTCTCTCGTGGACCTATAGAACATTTCCTCTTCTCATGAGATCCTCTCTACGCCTCAATCACACTTCCAAGATATTTTACTTACTGCACTTTTCTCAGCTCTACTCCATCCAAATGTGTAGCTTTACTAAGCCTTATCCTCTTCCTTGTCATCAGTTGAGTTGCTACTCTGTTTATTTCACTAATTACACTACTTTAGATTATGGTGTACCTGATGGTCTGTGAGATCATCCTACAAATTGACACCCTAAAATTTGTTTTATAAACTCTTACTAAGCTTTAAAATGAACATAAAAATATATTTTCAAAGTTCATTGTAGCATTTTATAATTTATTTTCCACATGCAAAATAAAATAAAATTGGATCTTTTCTCAATTGGACTACTTTGCCCTTTATGGGCGAATAAAGATCAATCAAATAGATTTTACTGAGAACCAACTATATAAAAATGTGTGTTTGATCTGACTTTTAAGACTATCGGGTACAAAGTACAAACTATAGAGCACTTTCTTAAACACCAAAGGCAAATATTTTAAATTTAAGAATGAGAAATGTAGATGTTATTTTTCTATTGATAGCAATATAACACTTTGAGTTGATTTTATTCTTTTACATTTTTAGCCTAAAGAAGTATTTTATCAACAGACTTTTAATACCGAAATACAAGTTTCTATTTAATAAAATCCAATCATTTTACTAAACACAAATCAAGTTCTCTATATATAACTATTAAAAAACTAGTTCCCTGATCTCAACTTTGTTGTTACCAAGTGAAGAATGCAGTAAAACTGCACTTAGATGTCATTTGTGGCTCAAGTGCAGTCATCTATCTAATATACTTGTTAATAAGCCATTAAGTGGGCTCTTAACTCCAGGGTGTTATTGCTTCCAGCCTCTTATTCTAAGCCTCTCCTAAAACCCGCAACTTTATTTTGGTTTGTTCTAAATGTCTGGTGCTCTGCCGCTTGTGTATAGCTTATTAAGTAGGCTGGCAACCATTCTAACAGACCAAACTCACCAAATAATGAGTGAAACACAACACAGATGAGCCCTGAATAGCTTTGCAGCTAAAAAACTGGTGCGCTAGGCCAAAATTCCTAGGAATCTTCTTAGCACTGCGCCTTACTACCCGTTTGGTTTATACGCTTATATACTAACTACACTGATGGTTTTAGGGCTTAGGAAGGTTATGTTTAGAGAGAGGGTATCTATATTTTTTGGAGGGAGAGTGGAAAACCTTTTTGGAAAAAAATAACCTCAGTACACCTGACCAAAATTCAAACCTCGATCTCCCCGTAGTTTACTAAGAGAATGGCGAATTAGACCTTGCGTCCACCAAAGAGGGTTCCAAGGAATCAATTTCCATTTTCATCTTAAAGTTATTGAAAAGTGTCATAATATTTTGAATGAATGAAATAAAATACTTTGCAAATTCTCAAAAATTAATTATTATTATAAAAAAAAGAAGACCAATACAATTTTAAATTAACAATAATATAAAGGTGCTTGCTTTTTTTTAATTTTAGTTTGTATTTATGAGAACTTTAGAAAAAACAAATATTGATTGCACAGGATAACATCGTGGACAAATTACTTTACGAGTGTGACAAACTTGTCATCTTTCTCTTCTTGGTATTTATAATGAAGATCTTTACAGTCCTCGTTGGAAATGTTGACCCAACCAGTGCTCTTCATATGGTACACTAGAAAATAATAATAAAAAAAGTCAATTATTTTGGATTTTTTTAATATTAATATTAATTTGTAATGTACAAAGCATCTAAGGATGGCTTTAACTGAACATAAATAAGAGTATTTTAGCTGTCATTATTTTTATTGGCAAAACTTCAAAGCGAAGTCGAAGCTGATGTTTGTTTCGGGGCCAAGTCGAAGTTTTGAAGCTTCACACACCCCTTGCAAAAATACATTTAAAAAAATTTATGTTTAATGACATGACACAAAGATCAATAATAAAGCCAAACTTGTATTGTAAGACGCTGAAACTCAGAATCTGGAAGTTAATGAAAGTCACAAAGTCAAGGTAAGTACCTAAATTATTAGATAACTAAATCTACAACCCTCCACAGCTATGATATGGGAACTGGCCCAGAAATAATATATCACCAAATTCATTCAGACTCTAACATCAGGCTTAGATGAACACCTATTATTCCTACCAACACTTACTAAACATTTATATGGAAACATTATAATAAACTATTATATAACACAACTACTAAGTTTTTCTAGCTAGCTTGTCAGTCCAAGTGCTGCCATGGCATTAGTCTCTACACCAAGCTTTCGACCACGACTATTTTTCTACTGTCCAATTCTGACTCAGACTCATAAATCCCTAAAGTGTATTAGTTATTAATAACCAATTTACTGCGTTTAAATGCTCCAATACAGATGACTTCATAGGAAGCTACTTCGGAATTGTGAATTTATATTTAAATAAATTTGTCTATCCAAATAACAAATATTGGCCCTAAAGAATAAAAAAGAAGTATAAAATTAAATTGTTATCAAAATTATCTTGTTATAATATTGGAAAAATGGCGCCAAACAGCTATATTAAATTTCATATTGAAAGGACAAGGCCTACACACCAAAAACTGTGGGGCTCAAAGTGCACAATTAAAACAAGAAAAACACATAATTATGTAATTTTTGGGGTACAAAAGTCCCCTTCTTACACTCTGCTGCTGAAGAGGACTGATGTACCCCAAAATTTTTTTAATGTGTTTTAATTGTGAACTTTGAGGTCTACAATTATATGGTGATCCTTGAGGGCCAGAAGATCTTATGATCCCTTACATGAAGAGGGGGGGCTTAAAGCCATGGGGGGGGGAAAAAAAGAAAGAAAAAAGCCTTTCGAAATTTAAGGAAAGCCCCAATTTTAAACCATGATTTAGCCTTGTGCTAATATGAAGCTACGAGAGGTCTACCAAGCCAGTAGTGGAAAATATATGGCTTGAATAAAAAAAAAATTACCTATGCCATTGGCTGGAAACAATAATAGATGTAAAAATAAATTTAGCCTTGTGCTTTATTACAAAAAATATATAAAAAAATGTCCCCCTCAAAACATACTTGCATTGGTATTAGATTCAACGTGCAAAGATTTTAAAAACAATTCAATTGAAAGAGCTTCACTGGGACTAAGGTGTACTTTCAAAGTTTGACAAAAAAATATGCTGAGGTTTTCTTTTGTTTTAAGTAAATGGGTGTACAAAATGTTTCCATTAAAATTTACCATAAAGAAGCTATTCTTCAACTTCTCCAATCCAACATGCATGTGTGTACTCACCTCGTATGATGCCACCACTGTATGCATCGCGGAAAGTGGCATGATATATAGATCTACGACCCAACTCGTAAGCCTCATCATCAGTTAGGTCCCAGTTGTAACCAGAGTCTAACACACCAAACGCGTACACTGACCCGGAGCCCACTGAGAACACATTCCCTTTGGTGCGAGTGCCTTCGCTGTCCACATAGTACAAACCAGGTCCCTGCGAATCAAACCACAACTCGTCCCATTGAGATACTCCTTGTTAAAATTACTATTTATTTATTATAACACCCCGTCTTACAACCAGTTCAAGCTGTACATACACAGGCTAATCAGGATAATATGTTGAAATGTGAAAGGTCAAATTTAGAGGAAGTGCACCCGCTTTTACATGAAGGACAAATGAAAAACCATCTAGGAAAAAATCAACCTTAGTATACTTGACCGAGATTCAGACCTCAATCTCCTTGTCATCAACAGTCGTGTCTATTGAGAGAATAACAACTGAGACCATGTGACCAGTGAAGTGGGTAAAAAAAACTAACATCATTTTGCATTTACTCTCTAACAACCTTAAGGAGATGTAGGCTATGCTAAAGCTACAATCTCTCACCCGCAGGCTGACCACAAAATCACAGAAATAGAATTCCTCGAATTTACAAAGTTCAAAAAATCAAATTTCCCTGAAAAACTCACAGCAGGATTTAAAAAGATGTTTCAGGTTTATCAAAATAGTTCATTTGTTACTAATTATTATTTTTGAAATGCACTAAAAAATAAATATAGTCAACTCTTTACTCCACCCAAGACAAACATACATTTTCCCTGGTGATTTTTCTTAAGTTAAAAAATTTGCGACACAATAATTCCCCAAAATTTCCTTGATTTTTTTTTGGCATTTTTAAATTCCATGACTTTTCCCGGTTTTCCTTATTTTCCCTGAATATGGCTGCCCTGAACTTTGATAGGTATTTTTTAGATTTTTAGTTTCATATTGGTTTTTTCTATCCTTTCGTGGGTACAGTGATCAAAATTATCATCAAGCATACACAATTGTAACAACACTTTATGTGCTGATGAATAATTTCACTGTCCATCTGCATACTTTTATCATAGTTTAGCGTACTACCCGTTCGGGTTATACGCTTTAAGTACTAATTACACTAATGGATTGGGAATTGGTAAGGGTGAATAGAGGAAGTGAACCCGCATTTGCGTGGAGGAAGAGTGGAAAACCATTTAGGAAATCCCCCCCCCAGTTCACCCGACTGAGATTTGAACCTCGATCTCCCCGTCCTCGGCGGTCGAGCTAAACACGACTAGCTCGTTAGCTAACTACGCCACCGAGGCGGGTTTTATCATAGTTAACTGAGAAATTAAAACAATATATATAAAAAATTAATTCAATAACGAGTTTAATAATTTGAAGAGTAGATTTAGTTAAGGAATAAAACATATTGATTAATGATAGTGGTAGGTTGCAAATTTTGTTATTTAATTACTTACCTACTGTTTGGCGTTAGGAACGTGAAAGTTAATTACCCCACTCACAACAGTACGCCACCTATCCCTATCTTGAGCTAATTCTATCCAGTCTATTACATAACACCCTCTCTCTCTCAGGTCTATCCAAATGTTATCCTCCTGTCTGGGTCTTTCCAGCGGTCTTTTCCCATCAGGTTTGCCATAAAATATCTTGAAGGCGGTTCTAGATACTTCCATTCGCACGC
Source organism: Timema douglasi (assembly GCA_901482245.1). Lineage (NCBI taxonomy): Eukaryota > Metazoa > Arthropoda > Insecta > Phasmatodea > Timematidae > Timema > Timema douglasi. Next base: position 46,706 of record CABEEJ010001584.1, read on the forward strand.
CGCATGACCTGCCCAACGTAACCTGCTAGCTTTTACTACCCTAACACTGTCTGGTGATGAGTACAGAGTATGCGGTACAAATGGAGGTATGGGGATAGCTAAGGAAGACCTCTTTTAACTTTTTGTGGTACATTTCGTTATAAAAGGAAGAAGATACACAAAAAAAAGAGAGTTTAGAAGCAAATAAAAGTAAAAAAATACAGTTTTTTTTAAAGAAACGAGGAACATAGTACACACTTTACAATTTCGCCACTGGCTAACAAGGTAATGAAAGCCTGTTGAACAAATAATTGATCATTATGCTTGATAAATTTGTCCTAAACTTCATTATATTGTGTTATTGTCTCAAAAGATAAAGGATGTGTTCTGGTCAACTCACCCTTTTGTCCCAACCAGCGATCATCATCCCCATAGAGAGGCCCATCCCCTTGTAGTTGTACACCATGTTAGCCATAAGTTTACTGGCTGCAGCTACCGAAATTCGCTCCCTGTTCCGGAGTTCATACATGCGACATTGTTTTGCCAAGACTCGATCCCAGTAAACACAGTCTGCGGCACCACCGGCTAGTGTACCTAGCAGGTAGTCGTTGATCTCCACAATCTTCTTCATGTCCTGGGACCCTGGTAAAATAAAGTTATTTAGCTTATTAACAATTGGATTAATTCTAGAGCATGTTTTTTAAGCATAGGCCACCAAACAATTTAATTTGAGCCGATGGATCTTGCTATAATAGTTACTTTTAAGGCTTAGTTTTAATATCGATAAGTAACAACCGGCTTCGGTAGCCGCGTGGTCTAATACACTAATCTTGCAGTAGGCCAGAACGCCAATGACGGGAAGATCGAGGTTCGAATCTTGGTCAGGTGTACTGAGGGTGATTTTTCCAAAATGGTTTTCAACTCTCCCTGCACGCAACTGCAAGTACAATTCCTATTTATATGACCTTCCCAATCTCTAAAGCCATTTGCGTAATTAGTACGTAAGTGTATTGAATATACAACAGCTTTTAAAAGCCGAATCGAAATTTGAATGTTTTTTGTTGGTAGTTTCGCACACCCCCATAACACAATCCAAGGAAGAAATCAAATATTATACTTGCCAATAAATTGCCCTCCTGTCGCTCTGGAGTCCACAGCCAAAACCACACCTCCTTGGTACTGGAACCCCAGTGTAGTCGTGCCATGGTCAAAGTGAATCTTTATTTTTTTGCCATGTTCGTCATGAGAAAACTGGGAAAGTTTTACCGCAGGCTAGAATACAACATTATTATTGGATCAATTTATAGCATGCCAATATCTCATTTATGGTAAACTAATTATGTAGGCATTAATCTTAAAATTTATCCCTACAAAAGTTTATTAAGCCCTAAGGAATAGTTAGAAAATTTAATTTTGTATTTATATTTCCATCACAACTTGGTACCCATAGTTTTTAACCTACCCGTTCAGGCTTTATGCTTGTTTACTATGCTATATTGATTTTAAGGATTAGGATGATTATGATCGGAGGAAGTTTATCCACATTTGCATGGAAGGAAAATGGAAAACCATTTTGGAAAAACCACCCTTAGTATACTCGACCGAGATTCAAACCTCAATCTCCCTGTCATCGGCAGTCTAATCTACTGGGAGAGTAGCACCCATATGTATGGGCCTACATCAATTACCCCAATGAGTTAGGGATGAGAAAGGTAGGATTTAGGAGGAAATGTGTCCAAATTTGAGATAAAAGATAGTCTGAAACCACTTGGAAAAATCACCCTTAGAAAATTCAACCAGGATTTGAAGCCTGTTCTCTCTGCAAACCAGTAATCCAGTCTAAGATGAGTGTGACGTATTAAACCGTGCCATAAGTGATGTAGGTATTCGAGTCATTTTCACAAAATATGCAAGTTTAACTTCCAAAAATCTTAGTGTGTAAATGTTAAAATTTACTAATATTTGTAATTTATTTTTATACTAAATTATAATAAACAAACTATCACTATATACTTATTTTGTTAAAGTAGCCTAAAAGGTCAACATACGATAGCAATGCAATGGCAATACTACCAGCACAATGATGCATGTAAGAAAAAGACAAATAAATCAACTTTTTTAAATGTAGGCCTACTGTATGTCCCTTTTATTGACATTAGGATTCATCACCCAGAATGGTCAGTAAGTATTAACATATTAAAAATGTGAGTCTAAGTCACATACATCCGGATAACATATTAAAATTCATATAGTGATAACAAATGAGTTAAAGTCAAAAAACTAAATAAGAAGGATAAAAACAAATATAAAGAGGCTATAGTAGAAAATATTATGAATTAGAGAAGGAGATGTATTAGATAAAGAAATTGATATTAACAAAATTGAATTATATTCTTATCTGGTGTTGAATACCCTTGTTCCTTAGTTTGCTGAGTTTAGATCAGCCAAAAATCCCGACATGTTTCAGCACATCGTCGGCATCATCCTCAAGATATATAAAACTCCTGATGTGAGTTCATCCAGCAGTTCTATTCAGTTACTTGTTGGATGAGCTCACATCAGGAGCATTCTCTCACCAGCATGAGTGGGCTTTCGGCTTTGCTTGGACATTTCAATATCTATTATGAGATTGTCAAAGCGAGTCAAAGCAGCAGTGATAATTTTAGTTAAATGTAGCATGTTTGCAGGATCGAAAAAAAAATTTTTTAACAAATATTAAGACAGCATCAGTGATTTTTTTTCTCACGTGAACTGCAGGAGTGAATCCCAAGCCTCATCTGGTTTTCCCCTATTAGAATAATCTGCACTATGAACCTGAACAGAGCAGGCAATTGACGAGAAGACCTACTCCTCTAAAAATTTTGTTAAAAACTTAGGACTCCTGAACGAGTTAAATGAGGAAACCGGCATGGTTTCGCTGACAAAATCACACTGTCTGCATTATGGATGCAAGAATCTGGCTCATACCCCACCACCCCTACCCTCCTCCCTAGACAATAGCAAGCTAGCAGCGTGCCAAGCCTCACTGAAAGCCCTGCCGAGCTAAGCCAAACCAGTTTTTTCTGACATCAAGCTCAACTAAAAGTTAAGTTACATTTCTTTTATTTCTTGCCCGAAAAAAACCTGCATAGATTCTACATCGACTTAAAAGTTAGAACGTTTGGATCAGGCTCAGTGTTTCTCAACTTATAAACATCAATCTATTAGGTACCTCTAACATACTATGGTATGTGTGCCATGGACAATAGGGGTCTTCCAATACAAAGTGTGGGTTTATACACTTTAAGTTCATAGCGTGACATTGTCCCTACCGTCATTAGGCTAAACATTATACAATTCAGACAGAAATATCAGTGAAACCTAGTGTGTCCTTTTATAAACAAGTTTCACAGCCTGGATGCCTTAAAAGTAGGTACGGGTTTACAACGAGTTAGGACTACCAACTTGCCTAAAATGCCTGATACTCTGCAAATTAAATAAAAAGCCCTTTTAAATGTTTAACTAGACTGAAATAAGACAAGAAAATTTAAAATATACATGCATTTTATAAAACAAATTATTAATAGCAATATTTTACTCACGTCTGTAAAAGGGGGTAAAGCTAACTCCAAATTGTTTGAAAAATTTCCACTGACTGAACACACTTCCGATAAAATATTTGGCTGAGCCAAAGATTTTATATTATATTGAGAATCAAAACCACATAATTCAGCAAGCGCCATGACTTGTTTCGTTGAACTTGAATGACTTGATTATATTGTTAATTTGTTGTTGACAAAGATAGCACATGAAAAAGGATGAATTCTCTATCTTTTCTGAACCAAAGAGGATTTATAATGTAGAAGGGAAGTATTAAATGGCGATCGATGATAAAACTAAAGCAAATTTAGAATATGATAAACGAAATACTACCATCTTGAGTATGGAATAAAATACATTAAATTTTTAAATAGTTTAATAAATCAAGTTTTATCACCATAAGAATAAAATATCATATATTGTATTTTTAAATTCCTAATACTATGTAGTTTTTATTTGTATTCCATTATTTATGAATTACATACCCAGTATTACATGGCTCATATTCAGAAAAAATAAAATACAAATAATAATTCCATAGTCATCAAAAGACATAGTTAGGCTGCTTAGGTCTCATAAATTACGGAGGGCAGGACTTGCAGTGCAAATTCAAGTCCGTAGTTAGAATACACTATTTAAAAAAAAGTTCGCATGACACAATCGGATAAAAAATATAACTGTCTCTGGCTCTTTTATAGTCAACATATATGGTAAAAGGAATGTCTCGGACTTATTTACACTTACATAAAAAAAGAGTTAACAAGACCCGATCAGATAAAAATAGAACATTTAAAAGGTGTATCTGGCACTTAAATACTACGAAATTACCAGAGACACCTAGGATACAATCAAAATAATCCCAAAAATATTGATTTTTCAAATAAAACCCTGCTTGATAAAAGAAAGATCTCAGAATTACCTACTCAAAGAGAGATTACATGTAACGATCAGATGAAAAATATAGCTGCCACTGGCTCTTCTATAGTCAGCATATATGGTACTAGGAAGAGCTCAAACGTACTTACATAAAAATAGTTCACATGACCCTATCAGATATAAAAAATAAATGGTTTAACCAGCCCTTTAATACTGCGAAATTGAAAGATATACCTAACAAACAATGATTGTAATTCTATAAAAACGTCTTATAAAATTTCCCCAGGTAAAAGGAAGAGCTTGGAAATACCACATAAAGATATCATATTCTGAACATTGAAAAATGACACCTTGACACGGGAATTGAACCCGGGACCTCTGGATTAGTATGCCAATGCTCTAACCACTGAGCTATCCAGCTATCATCCCGTGCCTAGGGTCATTCTTCACTCATATTTTAAGACAGTCTATGATGGACGTACATAAAGAGAGTTCACTTGATACGGTTGGATAAACAATATAGCTGTCCCTGGCTTTTTTACGTCAACATATATAGTAAAAGACAGGGCTTGGACATACTTATATATAAAGTTAACATGACCCTACCAGAAAAAAATTGAAAATTGAAATAGTGTATCCATTACTTCAATATTGTGAAATTGCCAGATACACCTAACAAACAATCACAATAACTCTAAAAATATTGATTTTTCATATAAAACTATCGAACAACTATCACTAACAACTAAGCTATGGGCAAGTCCAATGTGAAGAGATCACTGGGTAGACCTTGATGCAGATGGGAGGGTAACATTAGGATGGACCTGAAAGAGATAGGGCATAATGAGGATGAATGGATAGCATTAGCTCAATATAGTGAAAGATGTGCTTTTTTTTTTTGTAGGTGTAGCAATGAACTTTCAAGTTTCAAATAGCCATTGAGTTACAGAGTAAGTTAATAAACCCAGTCGCAGTTCGTGGATTTCAACATTGGGATGGCTGCATTTATTGGGGTGGGGGGGCTACCGGAGGATCTGGGTGGTATAGAATGTTTAAAATATATGCCCCACAAGTGTATTTTTAAGGTCATCCTGAGCTTCCGAAAAAAATATATAAAGTAAGAAATCTCCCTTCCCCACCACTCATAAACTTCTACATATTCTTAACTTGCAACTGTAAAGATCACTATTACTACTACACTGCTATAATAATTGCGATTTGCGAACACAATTATTACAGCCAGACAAAAAATGCGCACTGCGTAACACTCGGCCAGCCCCAGAAACTAGTTGTCTGGGCTGCATTACAGAACAACCCGTACAAGCGCCAAATCACGCGACCCTCTCCTTACCCCGCCCTGGAGCTCCTCACTCAATGACCACCACGAGCGCATGTGCCAGATAGCCAGCTGGACTGCTCGAGGCCACAGCCCGGCATGGAGAAATATTATTGCGTTTCTACTTTCTACCCCATTGCTAAGCAGGTGCGCAAAATAAGGCTGTAGTATGTAGCAATCAGAAGTGATTAAGAGGGACATTTATTTTAATGTTTAAGCAGATAGCAGCTAATACCATGATGATGATTATATTGTTATTCACAAATATCTCTGATAATTCAGGGAGAGTTGCAGCCCTATATGATGAACCGCCACTGTATATACCACTGTAAGCTATTTCGAAGGTTTTTTTAATTGTAATTGTAGACTTGGGTTTAACATGATTTAAACTTGTCACTAACATTAGAAATATAAAAAGTAAGACTAGCCTTGGCAAAAAAAAAGGTTTTAAACATCCTCTAAAAATATGTTTAATAGATTACAATTTTTTTTAAATAACATTATTTTAATGATACTAAAGTTTTCAAAACTCTCTGAATGTCATTAATTTTAATTTTAGATTGTGTCATAGTATAAAAAATATATAACAATAATATAAGTTTAGAAAAAATATTACTACAAAAACACATATTTAAATATTAAAAAGTCTTCATTTAACTTTTCTTTACACTAGAGAGAGAAAACGTATGTTATTGTCTTGCACTAATTTTGATGATGTTGTCTGCTAGAGCTTCTATGTCTAAGACAATTGCAGCTTCTTTATGAACGTGTTAAATAGCAATATGGCTCAGCGGCCAGCGCCCTGTTTTTGACAAACACCTTTCTAGTCAATCTGTAGATTACTACTGAGAAACAACTAAAGATAGGACGGGCAAGGAAAAATAATGCAAGAAAAGGCTAATATAATTAGTATTGGAATACATTGTGGCTTGTAAGAAGACTTGCCGCATATCTTTGTACGAACACAGACTATACAACCTACACATGCATCATCGAATAGAACGGTTTATACGCTGCTATCGATGTTACAAAATAGTTACCTACTTTTAGCTTCCATATGTAATTCATTAAAAAAAAAACTGTTGAGCAATTCTACGTCCCCATTTAATCTTAAAGTACTTATGGATAAATTTGATATTTACGATAACTTAAGCAAAAATGCATAAGCAAGGAATACTTTCCTTAACCCCTGCAATGCAGGGGTACTTTTACGCTCAACCCCTGCACGAGTAGGCCTGCTCTCTGCCACTGCATAGAACTAACAAATAATACAATAAGTATTGTTAATATTGGGGCAATAATAAGAGAAGAAAGAAAGAAGGGAAGCCAGATAAAATGGCTTTGGTCCTTGGGTGCCATTAAGCTGATTAATTAAAATTATTTATCAATCATTTTCCCAAGTTAACTGATCTTTAATGTGGCTTGAATCGAGAAGACCTTCACAAGTTCCACTTGACATCAACGACGTATAAGAGTGAACCCACTTATTTATTTTCTCTAACACTTACTACCACTTGTTAGAATTATATTTTTTATATTTTGTTTTTAATTGACTAGCTGACAATGCATAATATTGTGGTATTAGACAACAAATGACTAGTTAGGCCATGTATTAAGGGAAATATCGTAGATAGACATATTTTAGAATATTTTTTATTCCCTTTACGTGATTCTTGAATATAGTAAAAAGTTTCAAGTATCTGGGCAGTGTTGTAAAGGATATTGAAAGAAACAAGAGCGAAATAAGTGAGAAAGAAAGGCAAACAGAGGTATTTTTCAGAACTGTGTGAAGCTCGATTTGTAACAGGGATATCCCATACAAGTTCAAGGGAGTGATATACAATACTTATTATCTACCAACATTGACGTAAGCTGCAGAAACCTGGGTAATGAAGGACCAGAATAAAAGCAAAATGCAAGTGAATTAAATTAGATTTATGAAAAGCAAGATAGGTGTGACAAAATTTGACAGAATGAGAACTGAGAGAATAAGAGGAATACTAAAGGAATAAATAGTCTATGACAGGATACAGAAGGTACGACTGAGATATTATGACTATGTGAGGATAATGGAGAGGGAAAGTATGCCGTGGAGCATTTGAATATAGAGGCGGGGGTAGGAGGCCGAGAGGAAGTCCAAGAGACAGATAGCTTGATGGATTAAGTAGGAATGTGGAGGAAAGGAGCTGGTGGAGAGGCTTATATTACAAATACGAGTAGATCCAGCCAGTTGCTGGAAGCTGTTCATGATGATGATTTATAAATAGGAATTGAAACAAATTTTAATAAGCTTTTATTATAAAAGTACTAAAAAGAATGGTATACAATAGTCTAAATTAAGAGAAACTGTTAAGGTTTCTAAGTGAAACCATCGTATCAACAACCAGCGATATTCTAAATGGACCTTGATCGTTCCCTTTATTCTTGCTTGTTCTTGTACCCGTCCAGGCGAATACTATACTCGATCTTTATCAAAGTTGGACCGTCAGGGTAAATAGCACTGATCGAAAATAGTCCAAGTTACTTCATTGGACCTGGCCTTCATCACTTATTCCAAACTCATAAATGTTGAATAATGTTCTAATGAATGGTAACGATGAAGTTCCCTCCCGTTACGGGATGATTGTCTGATTATACTAGAGAAACCTTTTTGGGAGCAATATAACTTGTATATTTAGCCCCTTCAATGATTTAGAGCTGACTAATAAAAAATTGTAACGTCTTTGACATAACCCTATTTTATAACACATGTGGCAAAACACTTACATGGAATTGTGTATACATGTGATTTTGATTTTATTATTTAGTAGGCCTACTATTTATGTTGCTTACATTGGATAGTTTACATTATCGTCGGGTGGTATTGGCTAAATTACTTGGTAAAATATTTGTGTAGTCACGGGACATCCTACTCTACAGGACCTGAGTAAGACTAGTGGCCATCCCCCCCCCCCCCCAAGAAAAAAAAGNCCCCCCCCCCCCAAGAAAAAAAATGGGGTGGGGGTTTCAGGGGATATACAAGGGAAAACCGATGGCATTAATCCATTTCAGAGATTATCTGCATAATGCATGAATAAACAGTAAAACCTTACTGAAGGATAGCTTACTATTAAAGTTGATAACATAAACTAATATTTAATTTTGTCCCTAACCATAAAATAAAAAATTCAACTTTTATTTTTTTAAGATATTCTAGCCCTTTGGATGAAGATAGGGTGGATGATAAATTTACCAATATAATACTTATATACTTCAAAATAAAAACAAACAATACAAATCAATACATGAAAAAGATGATAAAAAAAAAACACAACATGCTTTAAATCAATGTCTACTCTGACAACAAGTATCAGGTGTGCTCAAAAGTCCCTCTAACTACTTCCCTTTACATTCATAACAGTTTTCTATTCAAGTGATATGTTTTCCACTATCAGCTTTATAGGCCTATCATAGCTTCACATACCTAATAATCTAACTTTAGACTAGGTCAGGCCCCACATCCTGTCCCCAGCCATTAATTCATCACTGTGAAAGGGTAAATCCACATTCCACCAATGATACATTTTCCGAGCATGCCTGGGACCCTTAGCTCAGTAGACAGACACGCTACCAAATGAGCAAAGGTGTCGGATCCCTCTTATTGTGGGAGCTTAGCAATCACCTCCATCGAATATACATTATCTAATGTCCTCAAAAATAACTAGTAACTCTAAAATTATATTGTGTATCTTTTTGTAAACAATGTTAGATCCACCGTTTGGGAAAAGAAAATGAATGTTAGATTCACCGTTTGAGAAAGGAAAATAAGGTTAAGAACTAAGAACGTACAATTTCTGTATTAAATTATTTTTACTTTCCAGCTTAAATTTGATCTTCATTCCTATAGATACAATGCACTCAATGTTGTATAACACAGCCCACACACAATGCACGACAAGCGTTACTTTCCAAAACAGTAAACACAATCACATCGTATACAATAATTTATAAAGTGTAGCACCTTATTATGAAACCTGTCTTTTAATGTAGGTCCAAGCTTAAAAAATCTGCTGTATAACAAAACATATGGGTCTTCAAAAATCAGATTAAACATTTTCCCTTAAAAATACTAATATATTATTAGTTAATAAAAAAGGGTGGACTCGGCCGTCATAACAACCAGGAGATATCACGGTGTGCTGGTTTTATATGGGCTGTCACAACTACTTTGAACTGAAATAATGCTATCGCCAAACATAAAATCATTTACTTAGTGAATAGTGAGTGTTACTTGCTTTGTGATTTACAGAAGTAGATAGTAAAGAACCATTTTGAGGCATTTCTTTATCACGCTTGTATAAAGTACAAGATGATGTTTTGAATGGATTATATAACAACATAATAAACGATGATGTAACTGAATTTAAATCAGGATTAAATTTAATAATAATAAAATATAATATGTCACCTCATCATTTTTCAGATTACACTGAAAACTAGCTCCGGTGGTATTTATGAATGTATGTTAAAGGCCGCCATAATTGTAGTCCCGAACTACTTGGAACTTTCCAGTCCACCCGTTATAAACATGAAAAAGTTGCACCCCTAGGTACATAAGATTCATAGCCAGAATGTGTGTTTATTTAAAAAAAATTGTCATGAGAGGCCTACTTCATAAAATTAATCCATAAAAATACAGTTGGGGATAATTGAGGTTACCCATTGTTTGAAGCCTGGTTTGTTCAATAAGATAGTATTGACACATTTAGAATACAATATCAGGTATACAAGTGTAAATCCAGATATTATTAACATAATATATAGGTATGTGTGAGGCTAGGGGATATATTTCAGATTTAGGGGTCGACTAGCCTCTCATTCAACCAAAACAACACACTAGTTTTGAGTCTAGCAGGAGATTGGTTGACTAAAGACTAGACCCAAATGCTATATAATCCAAACTCTTACATATCACAGGAACTATTTAATAGTTCAAAATTACATTCAGTATCTAAACCAACCCTCTTCTCAAACAATTTTTTTTTCTTTTAATTTAAGATAAATTATCTTGATTCTTGACCACAGAATTTCAGTCTGGTGGGTTAGTTTGTTTTGATTGAATGGATTTAAATAATATAATCATTTTATATGTTTTTAAAACCTCTGTGACTAACCCAGACAATAACTAGATAGATAAATGAATAAATTGACTAAATATGTGTAGGCCTATATCATATTTTTCTAGTTGAAATACTAGTTGAACCATGGGTACCTAGTAAAAAAATATAATAACACACATATATATATATATATACCATATTATTGAAATAATTATTTTAAATATTGTTCTTAACTGTATAGGCCTTGTTAATAAATAAAGTTTAATTGTGTTCAATTTTAAGTTAAAATATAGCACTATGTACAAGATTTTACTGTCAAAGCAAAAGAAAACAAAATATCAAAAATAAATATCTATAATTTTCCCTTATGTTAAACACTGTTAAAGATTTCAAATGTTGATAAAATTTTCCCATAACATTACTACTCATTTAATAAATGAATTATGAAATAAAATGTAACACATTTTATTTCCATATTAGAAAAAAGTTGTCAACTTTATTACAATACATTTACAACAGTATGATTTAAAAATTACCTACATTCCACTCATTAATGTGTGTTTGCTCAATTAGATGTATTTTACAACACTTTATAAAAAAAATATTTTACACATTATGCAATAATAAATGTATTTATTTATTTCCAGTGTAAGGCTTATATTTAATTTAAAATTGAAATGACTTTATTATTTTGTTTTCATTTCCCAACACTAATATTATATTAAACAAATGAAATATTGTGGCTGATAATATTTAAATGACTATTTGATTTGGATGTGTTTATTTTTTTAAATATTCACTAAATTAATTACTTAACTATTCATTAGCCAAACAATACCAAAATCTGTGAGTGATGTAAGATGTGTGTGTTAGTTCAAATTAAATAAAAACACATTTATGAGCAGCACAAATATAAATCACTACCATCGAGAGACATAGTTGAGTACAATATGAAATTTAAGATATTTGAAAATATACATTATTTGTACTATTCCTTGAATAAACTTAAACATTAATTACTATAATTATATATCAAGAGATGTCAGCACTCATTCCAAAAACTGATTCAACCATTCTTTACTTCAATTTTATAAAACTACTCGTTATTTGGTTTATTTACTGCCTTACTTAAAGGCATTCATTGATTTTTTTTTTATCAAATAACATTTGCATGCAAATAAAATAAGGTTATTTTTTTATTATTATGGGCTGTGTATGAATAGTCTGGGAAGGGCAGAAGTAATTTTTGATGGTGTCTGAATTCTCTTTCAAGTTTAATGATGCACCACATACAGCTCACTAAAGGAAGGATACAATTGCGTTTTAATCTTAAGAGTGTCTTTTGTTTCGTGTCAAGTGTTTTCTTCTTATGTTTATTTTATAATGGCCATTTATGTGTGTATGGGGGATGGAGAGGGTTTTATTAAATTTTCCTTAACCTATAGGCCTACTTGGGTGTCAGTATCTTTCAGCCCAATAAAATATTTTGATAAAAATTGCTGTTATGACAGAATTAAATTAAGTTTAGGTACAGTCTAAAATACTAACAAACTTACTAAACACTATGATAATGTGAATTAAATATTTGTACAAACATTTTCATGCATTCATTCCATGGCATTTATATAAACTATAGGATTTAAAAAAAATAACAATCAGGAAAATATTATATATTGCCAATATATTTATCATAAATGTATGATAATGAACTTTTTAATTTGAGAATTAAGTAGACTGTCAAAACTTGACATGAAGATATATATATATATATTTAATAGCAATGTTAAAATATGTAATAACACTTTCCTAGGTTTGACGCTACAAAATGTAACAAAAAAAAATAGCAATCATTTGTTAAATTCTGAGAGTACGTATATGTTCACTCACAGTTTGTACACAATAAATTGAAAAAAATATTTCACATTGTTGTTATTAATTTATTTGACAATTTACTAAAACTAATACGTCAAATTAATTTACTTTTTTTTTGTACTCTTATTGTACAGTTTTGCTTTATTTTTAAATTTCCAAGATAAATATTTGTGTTTTAAATTATTACTTCATTAGTGCACTTTAGTGCCAGTTTGTTACTAGCTTCTAGTAAATTATTCCAATTTAACTCATCAAAACCTATATCTAAGGGGCAACCACATTCTAGAGCAGTAGGTATTTAACCTGGGGTATGCGAACACCTCTAGGGGGTATGTAAAACTATATATATGTTATTATGTTATTTAAAACTTATTACTCAATAAACATTTTGTATATAATTTATTTTATATCTTAAGATATTATAATATGTATATTCATGCACCAAAACTTTGGGGGTACAAAGATGAAGAGAAATTATAACTAGGGGTACATAAACAAAATAGGTTGAATATCAAANGCTCAATAATCTAGCATGTTTAAAATTTTCATCATTGTGAATAATTTTTGTTTAAATAGTGTCATAAATGTTTAGTTTGTATTTTATTGTAAATGCAACCATGTTTCTTTAATATCATTGTTTTATTTTAACTATTACTAGCATATAATTAACCTTTATGTTATACCTTTTACATTTTCCTATATATGTGTCCTATCATTTTTCACAATTTTCCATTTTCTCCCTTTTGTGTGTTTTTGGTTTCCTCTTTTAGAAAGTTGCATTGTGTGTTGCACCCTCGTCCCTGATGAATCCCGATAGAATACAATCTAGGTCGGGGATTGGGCGGTGACGATCTATTTTCTTTAAGAGGCAACCATTACCTCTTTGTCCAATGGCAGCATTGTAAAGTGTGAACTGTGTTATTCTTTTCATTGTAAAAGCCATTTTGTGTTCATCCCTTTTCTATGTTTCTATCCACCTTTCTTATACCTTCTTCCAAATATAATATATATACATATAACAAATAATTGTATGATTTATTCTTTTCTCTTTATTCATAGTGTTACATTATAAGCAATTTAAAAAGTAAAATATTATAACTACTTGTAAAATCGATTTTTTGGAGAGCTTGAAACCTTCGGCGCCAAAAATATATGGTTTCAGAGGTTTTCCTATAATATAGAATATCTAATAGCAAGGTATTTTGTTTGAATGGTAGCTTAGCTAACCCTAGAATTTGGATTTTTATATATGTGTGTGTTACTTTTAGTTCTAAAATAAAGTACAAACACTTGGTTAACTGATCTAAAGAAAATTATGTTTTAATAAGCAACATCTTAACTCAGTTAGTAGTGTGTCTAATGAGATAAGAGTCTTCGGTTTGATTCCCGGCATAACCGAAAGATTTATCATCTGTGAAATGTTGGTTTACCCTTTCACAGCGATAAATTAATGGCTGGGGACTGGATGTTGTGTCCTAACGTTAAGTCATTTGAAGCTACGACAGGCCTTGCAAGACGGTAGTGGAAAATATATGGTTTGAATAAAAAAACTGACCCAGGTTGGAAACAGTAATGGATGTAAAAAAAAAGTTATCAATACCATACTATGTAGATTTAATTATATTTATCTCTTTCTAGGGAAACATATTCTTAGTAAAATACAAAACCTAACTCACACTTTGTACCAACACTTTTTTTAAATATCATTATTAGGAATGGGTACTTTGAGTCTATCATCGAATACCTTGAAGCACGAAGGATATTTGATGACATGAACAAATTTAAGATTGAAGATTTAAAAATATATATATTTATTTTACTCAAGCTATGCTGCTTATTATTTGGCTAGCACAACAAAACTACAGGACACATAGCAACTAGCCCCCAGATAAATAATTTACCACCTAGCTAACCATGAATTAATGCAACCAAAAATGTTTAGAGGGACATGTGAAGCATCAAAAACTTCCCGACTTAGCTTTTAATATTTGTTTGCTTCAACTTCATTTGAAAGTAAACTTCAGGATTTGACAATTACAAACCTTTGCCTAAAAAATATATATATTTGAAGTTAAAACACACGTATATTTATCTTTTTTCATTTAATGCAATTATTTTAATCACAGATTAGTGTTCATGTAGAAAAAATTGAAAATAATTAAATTACATTTTGTACTGAACACTTAATTTATCATTTTAAGACCAAATCTATTAATATGTTTAAAATATAGTATTTTGTAAATTATATTTAATACCTAAATTTACATATTTATACAAAGTATAAGATTTTTATACAACTTTTTTTTTTTTTTTTTTTTTTTTTTTT
>CABEEJ010001584.1:61817-92748 GCA_901482245.1 Timema douglasi
TTTTTTAATATTCAAACTTTGATTCGACTTCAAGAATATCTCATTTTTGATTCGATTTTGTTTTGAATTGAAAAACACGGAAATTCACACAACCCTATTAGATACCTGAATTTAATTACAATTAAGTGAATAATTTAGTTACTATCTCTATTTCCTAACGTAACTTAAGAATCATTTTAATTGAAAGCTTTGAAGCCTACAGTTTTCTAGTAAGTGTGTAGTCTTTGCCCTTCTATCCTCCTTTCAAAGTTACAGGACTTTTATTTGAGATTCATAGATCATAGATATAATATTATGATGGGAATTAAAAAAAACTGGAGGATTAGACCCATATTTTATGAATAATGTTTAAAGTTGATGTTTTAACAAGAAATAATTAGTATGGCAACATTGATTATTAGAATGTAATTAGAATTAATGACCCATCCATTGCAGGAAAAATCTAGCACTAATACTTTCCAAGAAATATGACCATACATGACTTCATCAACATGAAAATGATTTTAATATGCAGCAATTTAATACACATCAATGTCTCTCATGCTTTATAAATATCATTAATTGATTAATTCAAAACACCAAGCCATTTATATGAGTTGAAATGTTCCTCTCTATTTTAATACTGCTTTACAAATATCTGTACATGGAATATGCTAAAATAATATGATATACTTATTTATAAATACAACACCATAAATATTAAAACCAGTTTAGGAACAAGTAACCAATAATTAATTGATCCGTTGTGTCTCGCAACACACAACATTTTGTAAGTGCTTTTTAAAATATTTAAAAAAACAACTAAAACTATTCTCATTAGCATGTTCAATACTTTTGCAAAATTATTTGACTCAACTTTATAATGGATGTGTGGAAAGAAAAAGATACAAAAATAACCACCAATAGAAGTATGGACAAAGATCTTCTTATTAAAAGATCCATACATGCAAATTTCAATAAAATTTTCACCCTTTTTCTATCAATGTTGAATTTGTATCAATGTTATATAACCAAAAATTGTTTTTTTTACAAGTTTTAACAAATCGGTATTTTAGTTTGTGATTCTAAAAAAATAAATATAACTATATATCTTACGGATCATATTTGAATACATTTTTAAAATGTAACTACTCTACTAAGAATATAGAAACACTTTTAATATTAGTGTCTTAAAATTACACTATCATACAGTTCTAAAGGTATGTTCAATAAATGCTGTGATATCTACACAAACTTATAACTATATTACACACGATTGTTAAAAAATTTAACATTAAAAAACCTCATAGCTTGGCAACATTGTACTATTAGATGTTCTTAAAAAAAATATTATTCTCAGAAAACATTACAAGTTTATTTGTTTAATATTTGATTATTAATCAAGTTCAGGCATTATTATTATTTGTATAAGTGGATAAATGTTGTACATACACTAAGTGTCTTTTTTTTAAAAAAACCTATCTAATTCAATAGGAAAATTCTACATTACCTCAAACACAGAGATACGGAGGCATCCCTTCATTAGATTATTTCTATACATCTACTATTCAAAACAGACTGTTTAGTCTTAGTTCAAATTAAATAAAGTACACTAAATATCTATCTCTAAGTTTTCTAAAGATCATTACACATATAAATAATTAGTTTTCACCTTTAATAAACACAAATCAATATTACTACCAATTACCATACAAAGGTAAGAGTATAATTCTATGTGATTATACACACTATAATTCAAGTGACAATGACCAGCATTTAGATTAAAACATACTGTGATGTAAAAAAAACTTATATAAATTGAGTGCCATTTATAGTCATGTAGGAAAATACAACTAAAGAAAGGTAGCAAATGGCAGCAAACCTTTCTAATCTACGTACATATATACATGTACTAATTTACTATGCAATCATATCTTCGATGTGCTACAAGCTTTATTTATTCAGCTATTTGATAACATTGATATCAAATATTCTGCAGTGTCCGCGGAATCAAGGACAAACATATTTCCATAACTTACAGAATCTAACAAGGGCGATAATAAACTGTATTACTGTATTTACTCAACTCTAATATGTCATAAAATTTAATGTGCATCCAATTTTTAAAACCTTGAAACTGAGAAAAAGATCTGTTTTTGTCTCCACCCTTGTGTTTAGTTAGTTAATTTTACGAAACCACCAAGATACTGTCAATATGAATAAAACAAGCAATGGCACAGGTGCTCTTGTTTGAAAACAATATCGACTAAAGTTAAGGGCACGCAAAGGCTACAGAAAGAGTTAACCAGAACAGAGTGTGCGAAAGCTAGAGAAACCGAACACCAGACACTGAGAGTGAGTAGGGGGAAGGTGGTTGTAGGGTCAAGAGCACATGATAGAGTAGTAGGCTGAGTTTTTGAGTTAATGCTCAAATAGTATGCCATCTATACTAATGGATACCCTATTTTTGGAGACCAAATACAGCCATAATGGGTGCACTTTAAATTTGAGTAAATATGGTTTAGTAATTAATATTTAGTTTTCATTTCACTAATTAAAAACTACTATAACCTGTAACAGAGAAGTTGTATTAAAGAATCGTTTTAGATATTAAAAAACACTTAAATTACTTTTATTGGTAGTTTTGGTTGAGTGTTGTAGTAAAAAATTGATTCGATTGAGCAAATGTGAGGGTTACAAAAGTGAGGTTAGTCGAGTTCCTGATTTAATGTTGCTCTAAATGTACAATATATTAAAGCTTAGTCTATTGTAAAATCAGCTTTGCTACAAGTTGCTTGTATGAGTGAAATTCAGTCAGTTTTTGTAGATGATAATCTGTTAAGTGTACTTCTCAGGGATGGCCATTATTAACACACTATCTATAAACATATATATTTTAATTCTCAAAGGGCTGAGAACTAGCCTTTTGATTAATATTAAATTTGAACAATTCAGCAAGCGATAGTACCTACCACTGACACACGTGTCACAGAATGTGGAAGGTAAGAAAACATTTATCACCTTAACCATATTTGGACGAGGACCGATATTAGAAGAAATATGAGAACAGGTATATTTTAAGTTATGCAAGATTTTATAAAAAAATATACATATAATTGAATGTTTTCTAATTAATCAAAACAACAGATAATAGTTGGGTTAATAATATAGAATTATTTCACTATGGTGAAAATTTTGGGTAATCATTTAGTACAATGCATCAATATATTTTCTCTTTTAATAAGTCCTCAACTGGTTAGAATGACACCATTTACTTATGAGATAGAGCTATACAAAATGACGGTAACAATATCAGCTTTGTGTCAGCTTACAAGCAACATCATCTATTATGTTTAAACCAGGCCTGTGGAGTCGATAAGCCAGGCTTCTCACTCCTATGTTGTCCTACTGTCAAACTTCAACTCCTTCAGAAACTACTAATGTATTGTTGCATATTTCATTATTCGGTAGTCTCACTTGGTTATTTCCACCCCTATTCCCCCTCACTCAACTGCAGATTTCTTGGAATTAGCCACCCCTCTACCCTCCTTCTAACTCCCAATCAAACCCTCTCACACCTGTCGCTTATTCCATCTCAAACAGTGGTCGTTGGGTTCCAATCTCTATCACAACTCGGTGAACCTCTCTTGCTCGGTTTTGTTTGAATATGAACTCGTAAAAAAAACCTATGAAAAGTGATTTTAGTGCGAGACTCTTCATAGATAATAAGTTAATAATGTTCTTTGTGTGTGTGTTTTTATTTAATATAACATGTACTCACTAAACGCGAGTGTTTAGGGGAGCTCCTCTCGCAAACTAATATTCTTAAGAAGACCATCCTCGGATCAAGAAGATCAAGACCATCGCAGGTATTCTCGGATCTCCAGTAAACGACACCCCTCAAAGGTAGGCTCTACACAATACACCTTTTTTTCTAAATCAACATTCAACTCCTGTCTCTGTTTAAGTATACCTAAAACTGGTCCTCCGAAATCAAATTACTTTTTTTGTTAGTCTTAACTACATTAAAGAGACAGATCGCTCATACATGTATATTGATAATAGTAATAACAAATTTACTGTAGTAAAATTCTCCAATACAGATTACTTCATGGGAAGCTTCTTTAGCGTGGTGAATTTATATTTAAATAAATATATCAATCAAAATGACAAATAGTGATCCTAAAACATAAAAAAAAGTTGTAAAGTTAAACGATATATTTACCATATACTGTTATAATAGTATATAAGTTTTTATTTTAAAGTCAGAGTCAGTAGGCCTACATTTTTACCGACTCCAAGTCCGACTCTGCCCACAAGTGCTTACAGCTCCAACTCCACAGCCTTGGTTTGAAGTAGCGCTTGATAATGGCATTGCTAGTCACAATTCAAAGTACCACAACCACATATTAATCTGTGTTAGTTGAGGACTTAATGTCATTACTTTTAAGAGCTTCAAAAAAATAATTTTGAAAAAATGCTAAAGATAGTAAGTAGTATTATGAAAGAATGATGCTTCTAGGGTTTCATCTTTACCATTCAAATTATCTAAAAAAAAAACAGATGGAACTATTAGGTCAGCATCATAATAGTTAAAATAGGTTTTGTTTCCCCTTTGAAAACAGATTCTTCATTTATTCTTGTCTAGACAAATGAGAGAACAGTGAAATTTTTTTTAACAACTTACACAACATTGAAGTTTAAAACTAATTAAAGTCTGTTATTATGAGTGTTTATAAGAAATGAATTAATTCACATTTAAATACATATTAGTAATAGTAGAAGCAAGGGCAGCTACATTTGAAGTTTAGAGTAGTAGCTTGAACAGTCAACTTTCTCATTTATTACATTTTCAGGCTCCCTTAATTCCTTCATTTCTTTTTCCACTCTGCTATTACCTTAAACCAGTGGTTGTCAAAGGTTGGCCCACAAAGAATGTCAGTCTGTCTTGAGGTAAATAATTAAACTGCGTCAATCTTAAAATAAAAATCTTTATGACAAATTAAATAGCCAATATATTATACTTGTTAATTAAGGTTATAGCTGCATCTAAATAACATATTCTAAATTGATAAAATGTCACCAGACAAAGGAATCGAACCTGGGACCTTTGGCTTAGAACACCAATGCTCTAATCTCAAAGATATTCAGGAATCGTCCCGTGCCCAGTGTCATTCTTCGCTCATATTTTAAGGCAAAAGAGTCTATGATGGATGTGAAGTAATCGTCAGCTACATATGTGAGATTGATTTAGATCACAAGCTATCATTTCCTTTCCATTTTATTTCCTGTTTTTTATTATTATTATTATTATTATTATTATTATTATTTAAAGTACCTTCTTTTATTTAACTTACTTAGCAAACACAATAAAAATCTCAATAACAAAAAGTACTTTTTCTGTAATCATTATCAATAAACACTCATAATAACTGATTTCTTGCTATAATAAGCCTTTCTCATAATATTGAGCTTTCACTGTAGACTGTAAAGTATTAAAACTTTAGCTATTAAATTATATTTTCCATTTATGTTCTAACAACTTGATATATTTAAAAAAAACTCCATTTTCAGAGTTTGTGGCTTACACTCATTTATGCAACACAAAATGGCCACAATATTTGCAGGACATCCAAACAACATTTATTTTATGTGAACAGCTTATATACAAAGTGAAATACAAGAATGTCAGGTTTAGATATTGTTTGAATGTCCATAACTCTCTGAACATGTTAATGTGGTTGCAGGATATATTGGAATGTATTTATTTTTGCTAGTACATCTAATATCAATACTGATCCACCATTGATATTAGACTTACAGTGTACAAACTTCATTCCTACTAGTTGCGCTATGTAAGACCTTGATGTAATAGACAAGAGAATTTAGATAATAAATTTGATTTATTAAAAAATGCTTCAAAATCAATATTATTTACTGCAAGTAGATTGACATTTGAAATCTATTCAAGAAATTTCATTATATTCCTAAGTGACTTAAAAAATATTCAAAACATTGTTCAACTTAAAAAGTAAAGGCCTAAACAAATATTTAAAAAAATTGAACTAAGAATACTTATTCATCACCCTCGTTTACCAATGAAATCAATGGAGCACAGATTTTAACCTATAAAAAAACTTGTATAATTAGAGGAACTAGACTCAGAAACAAAACTCAATTAACATATTTATCAGAAATTTGACCCATAACCTTACTAAAAATCCAGGTTATTTGCGGTTATTTCCTTTTAAATTTTCTTTAAAACAAAACTTATCAAACAAACTATATCTTCAAACTTGGATTGACCCCTGCATTATGTGAAATAAGGTTATATGGTAAAATATTTCCTACTTTGTATACATGTTGTAATAAGCTATTATGATTGATTTAATATATTTACTTTAAAATACACACTAGTAGGTCAAAAACGACTAACCTTTTAAATCTAATTTTTCTCTTCTTTAATATCTAACTGTAATAATAATTATATTGAAAATAAAAGAAAAATGGCACCAAATGGCTATATTAAGTTAAATATTCAAATGAGGATAGAAGACCAAAGAGTAAACACTTTACTACATATTTTCTTTTAAGTAGGTCTTGCCCTTCTATCCTCTTTTAAATATTTAGTTATGTTGAAATATGTTTGGGTTTTTGCGTGGTCTAACGTGCTACTCCCGCAATAGATTAAACTGCCAATGACAGGAAGATTGAGGTTCGAATCTCGGTTGGGTGTATTAAGTTTTTTTCCAAAATATTTTTCCACTCTTCCTTCACACAAATGCGGGTACACTTCCTATAAATATAGCCTTATTAATCCCTAAAACCATTAGCTTAATTAGTATATAGGCTTACAACCCAAACAAGTAGTGAGACGCGATACTAAAAAAAAGTCATATTTAAAAATAATTTTTGCTGTAAACTATTGATTGATTTTGAAGCACCCTGAAATCTTAAATGTTCAGGTACATAGAAAACCTAGCAGCTCATAGCTCTAGGTCATTGCTGATGTCTCCCCTCTCATGATTGGGGGCTGCTTACTCAACTGGCGCCTGAATGGATCTACACAAAATAAAAGTCAAGTGTTAGAAATGTTTGTATTTGAAAAATAAAATCCTTTCTTAGTTTTGCACAAGAACGAAACCAGGGTTTTCGTGAAGATGGTGGGGGGCGATGCAGGTTCTCTTATGGGACCGGGCAGGGAGAAAATCCTTCAAAATTTGAGAGTAATATAATAATGGACAATTTGAAAAAACAAAACAAAAAAACTTTCACGTTATTTGTTTATTTATGTTTTTTGTTAGTAAAATTATATGTTAAAAATGTAAATCTATTATTTACAGTGATTAACATGTGAAGCAACTGCCTAGTGAGATATTACGTGACAGTACAACTCGTGGTGACTATAACAGAGATTTAATGCATACTTATCTAATCACACCATTGCTTCACAGGGTAGGCAAGAAACTGTGCATATAGATAAAAAAAAACTTCATAATTAATCCACCCTCACTAACTTTCTCCACACTTCCCTATCCTTGCATTCACCTTTCACTTCAATAACAACCATACACCAAGTCATACATGCTCTTTTATTCTTAAAACTCTTAATGTTTCTCTTTTCCACAAATTCTTCTATAACATTTAGCCACGTCTTACATGGCCTACCCCTTTCTTTTGATCCACACACTCTACCTTCATGTATTTGCTTCGTCACTCAATCCATACTCATCCTCTCAACATGCCCAAACTAACTTAACACGCTTCTTTCACATTGACTTATTGGATTCCCTTTCAAACCGCAATCTTTAGACATCCATTCATTACTGACTCTGTCCATAGCCGTTTTTATACATAAATTGCACTTTTTGTTTGATTCTCTTTACCCACTTCCAGAACAGCTTATTTCCTTCAAAATCGTTCTGCATTCTGGTACTCAGTGTGTGTTCACTACTTGGCTAAACCAACGAGAATACCACCCCCCACCCAATGGGTTGTCTCTTAATGATTTCCATAATAAAGATTCATAGAGAAAACTATACTAAAAAGAAATTAAAATGAGTTACAATTATTTATTTTAATGAGCCTTATTGGTTTTTTAAATGAGCAGCAAGGATGATATAATTCATTATATTTGACTATGGGTCCACCCACCTGTTTTGGCGTGAATGCACCAGAGAGCAGCAGTGAGGCAGACACCGATAGTAAATGAGGTGAGAGCAATGCACACAGTCACTTCTGTAGAAATACCAACATGAATCACCCTTGTTTGACCTTCGTTTAACATTTCCGACGTCATCAACACACCTAAAACACAAAATATGCATGACTTATCTGTGTAAATGTAAACAATCCTACGCCAGCATCCCACTTCTACAATGAATGGTCTATATATAAAGAATTACTCAGACCCGCTTTGTTGGCCACAAGGTCTAACACGCTACTCTCGCACAGTAGACTAGTCTGCTGATGACAGGGAAATTGAGATTCGAATCTCGGCCGGGCGAAGTGAGGGTGGTTTTCCTCAAAATCATTTTCCACTCTCTTTCCAAGCGAACATAGGTACAATTTATTTAAATATAATCTTCCTAATCCCTAAAACTTTTAGCATAATTAATAAATAAACATATGACTCAAACGGGTAGTAAGACGCTGAGCTAAAAAAAATATCTATTATTATTATTATTATTAAATGTGGGTACACTAAATATGGCCTCCCAAATCTTTAAAATCATTAGCATATTTGTTACAAAAGCCTTTAAGCCAAACTGGTAGTAGGATGTGGTGCTGAAAAAAAAACACCTCAAATATAAACTTTAATAAAAATCATTAGCAACTAATAATGGTGCAAATTATATGTTAAATGGCCACTTTCTTTGTGACAAGACACTCACCATAGGACGTGAGTGGTTTGACCCTTTTGGCCACAGGAGTGAGAGGCCCCACCGTGACCAGTTGTTGGGCTGTGGACACAGCTTTGTCCAAGTACGGCCTCAGACTCTGGTGTGAGCAGTATTCAACTGGGTCCACACACTGCATGCAACAACCATAACACCCCTACATGTTTGATTTATGATTAAGGAGGTACTTAACATACATCTTAACTCGCATCAACGGCCACAAGGTCAACACTCTTTTGATAAACTGGATTGCCGGTGACTGTGGATCGGGGTTTTAGCCCTGGTTGGGCGTAACAAGGGTTTTTTTCCACACTCTCCCAGGTATTGCAGGTATATTTCCTCTAAAGTTCTACCTTTCTCATCATTATTCCACTAGCGTGATTAGTGTATGTATATAGCCCGAATGGTTACTAAGACAAAGTGAAAAAAAACAAACAATACACTTCTTGGTAATAGCAATCACTGGTGTGAAGAGAGATAAGGCAGTCACATAATCTGTATTTCCTTTATAAAGCGAGCGAGGTCTAATTGCATGGAGGGAAAGTGGAAAGCTATTTTGGAAAAACTGGGTATAGTTAAATAGTATCGCATACTTGGTGAACTCAAAGCTATTTTGTGAAGCGGGTTGCATCTTAACTTAAGGCACGTGAGCAATATCATACTTAAGACACCAATGTTTGAAATACTTAGAAGAAAAGGATTAAAATGAGTAGTTTGCCCTATGAGGTCTCTTGTTTACCACCTGATAAACTCCCCCCTTTTCTGGTAACACATATAAACACCCACTCTTCTATACCCATTGTCACATACGCAGCAGAAACTTGGACAATGAATGTAAGAAAGACTATAAAAGTGGAGACCATGGGAATGAAGTTTGTGAGGAACATGTTAGCTGTCACGAGGAGAAACAGTATTAGGAGGGAAGTTATCAGGGAAAGAGTTGGGGGTACAGGGAGTACATGAGATAGTAGAGGAAGCGAGGTTGATAAGGTATGGGCATGCAATTAGGATGGCAAAAGAGAGGATGCCAAAGAAAATGTTGAAAATTAAATATGTAGGGGAAAGACCACAGGGAAGGTCGAGAAAGAGATGGTAGGTGCAGATAATAGAAAATATTCAAGTTTGGGGAGAAGAACGAAAAGAATTAAGGTAGAAAGAATGGTGGAAGGATAAAGGAAGATGGAGGCATTTTACTAAACTGACCCAGCCACAGGCTGTATATAGTCGATAATGATGATTACTCTACTATTTGCAACTAAAAAGCGCTGATTTGTAATACAAAACTAACTTCTTAGATCTACTTCCTGAAAGGAAGATTTATACTGACCATTTCCGAGACTAAATCAAATAGTCTATGTCATAGTCATAAGTTTACAAACATCAGTGGTGGCTTAATTATGTTTTGGAGAAAAATAATAAAGATTAAGTAAAATTAACATTTCTTCACTCTGCGGGACCATCCCCTCATTTAAATAGTCAACCAAGTCAGACGAATCTTGGATCAAAGCTGAAATAATACTGAGTGAGGTGAGCCCTCTGACATAAATGGGATAAAAGGGTTCAGATCCCACGTTAAGCTGTAGGTCCTCCATTTCATCTCACAATCACCCTACCATTACACATTAGCGTAAGTGCGTATAACCACGAACGGGTAGTAAGACGCGGTGATGATGATAATAATAATGATAAAAATAATAATAAATAATATAAATACTAATATAATAAATAATAATAATACAGGGAAAAGAAGAACACAGTTTACACTTTACATTGATGCCACTGGACAAAGAAGTAATGTCCGCGTACTAAATAAAAGTGATTGTTACCACCCTATCCTCCGACTTAGATTTCATTCTATCGGGACTCATTAGGAGGGAGTGTGAAACACGCAATGCAACTTACTGTGTAGCTGTGATGGCTATCGGCGACTTAACATATATTCCAAGAAAACAAGATACAAGAGAATATCATAAAGAGAAAGTTTTATAAAAAAAAATCATTCAATGTATTTGTTAGTAAATTTGAACACAGTTTGTTACATCAAAATTTAGTTTATAATGATAAACGTAATTTGCATGTAAAAATATTGTTTATTCAGAATTCTTATATACATATTTATTTACTGTATGAATAAATTATGTAGACATAAAAGTAAACACCCAAGAGCACTATTATAATTAGTTTACAGAGAGGTAGCTTTATTATATGAGGCATATTATCATCCAATATTGACATACGGTTCTGAAACCCGGACATGGACAAAGAGAGATTTAAGTTATTGCAGGCAGTAGAGATGAGAAGGTTCCTAAGAGGCATTGAGAATGTAACAAGAAGAGATGGGTTATCATTAGAAGAGAGACTGAAGAGTAAAAGGTTGCTGTGGTTAGGTCATGTTATGAGAATGGAGAAGTACTGAATGTCTAGGAAAGCCTTACAGAACAAAGAGAAGAGTAGAAGACCTATTGGAAGACCAAGGACGATATGGACAGACCAAGCGCAGAAGAACATGGAAGCTAAAGAGAGAGGAATGGAGACGCGTGGCTGAGGAGGAAGTTTGGAAAGATCGACAGGACTGGAAGAGGATGTGTCCAGATGACCCGCAGAGGCTGAAATGTCGAACAACGACGATGATGATGATGAGAATAAGGCATTCACAAATGTGTTTTAGATTTCTTTGGCTGATATTTTAGCTATCAAAAAGTTGAAGGTCTCTAATATAAGCCAAGGTTAATGCAATAAAAAAAAATTTCTGTACTCACCACAATCAAGTTTCCTTTGGCGTGTTCAGATTCTTTAGTGCATACACCGAGCCTGCAGTGAACATAGAATTGTCCCAAACTACGGTATACCTTGTTCACCTGGAACGGAGAAAGACTAATAACATAGGTCTTGGATGCAGAACAAAATGTAGAGAATTATAGCGCAAGAGAACTGTGTTTTGTCATTAGTTAAATTACACAAACATTAGCTTGGATTTATTATTCTTTTGTTCCAGATCCAGTTCTGTGATGGTGGCCTCTATCCAATATAGATCTAATTGTTTTAACACCGAAAGATCTATGTTATATGACTACTCGGAGGGTTTTCTTTCTTCTGAAAATTATGAGTTTAGTTAATTTGATTAAATTTTAATTCATATAAAATCCAAATGTGTGTGATTGTCTTTTTTTTTTTGTAAAATTATCATTCTATGAATGCATGTG
Organism: Timema douglasi; assembly: GCA_901482245.1. Classification (NCBI taxonomy): domain Eukaryota; kingdom Metazoa; phylum Arthropoda; class Insecta; order Phasmatodea; family Timematidae; genus Timema; species Timema douglasi. Next base: position 73,900 of record CABEEJ010001584.1, read on the forward strand.
TGTACTTATGGTAGATCAATTACAAAAATTCAATTTGAAATAGTTCTAGTATAAATATTGCTCTATATTATTCTAGCTAAAAAACAAAAAACAAGGTGATGTTTCCATTCAAACTACAGTTGGAATGAAAAATCACTACTTGCATGCCCCTATCACAAAGATTTAGAAAAATCTTCTTTGGCAAGCTTTTGCATTGAAAGGATTCCCTTAAAGCCCTCATTAATGAGCTTCTTTGACTTTCTGAGATGCTACAATCCCCTAAACCTGAAAAAACTAGACACCATACCTCTGGTAGCTAAGCAGTAGCATACGCAGGATTGCGGAGTATGGGTTGGGGGGTTGGGGTGAGGTACCCCCAATAGCAATTTTTTTTTACCATTATATACACCTAGAAGCTTTTCAGGAAGGTTTTTTTTTATTGGTATTTGTTAACTTGATCATTAATACTTTTAAACAATCTTATGAAGAAACGCTGATACTGAAAGAGGAGTGAGGGGTTAATGTTAATAACCAAAGAAACATATTTGCACTCCTAAGAAATAAATACATTTGGTGGTTGATACAGAGACTATTTCTGATCATCTTATCATCTGATATTTTTGTTGCTCTCAATGTTTAACTGGTCATAACCAACACCCCCGTCTTATCTTGGGATCTGTGTAGATTTCGTGGCGACCCTTAATGCATGCTACCACCCACCTCAACCCTCAAACACCACCCTTATTTTCTCTTGGGATCTGTGTAGATTTCGCGGCGACCCTTAATGCATGCTACCACCCACCTCAACCCTCCTCCCGACCCACAAACACATATATTTTAATTGCATACCTAAAACATAGCATTAACTACAAATTAGGGATGGTCTCTCGAATCTTTAATGATTTCCAAGTGAAATTTTTTTAGTGCTCTAATACTGATAATTGGTGGTTCAGAGCCGATTATTTATTATGAGATGAACGTCACAACCAAACCCCAGACCAGCAATTTAACACTTAACCGATTGTATGAATGCCATAATGAATGGATTATAAGAAATAATGTTAATATTCAGTTCCTATTTGAGTATTTTTGTGTTCTACTGAATTTATATTTCCCCTTAGGTTCAAAATTATTCCAAGATTCAGATTCAAATTTGATATATAGGATTCAAAGATAAATTAGAGATTCAGATTAGTAAGATAGTATATTCGACCCAACTCAACTACAAATATTATCCTAAACAAAATGGTGAAAATATTCATCACAAATATGTTTCTGCTGGGATGGTAATAAAGCCTCCTGGGTGACCTGGCGGTCTAGGGGTAAGGTGTCAGACTTCTGTGCTGGCGGCCGGGGTTCAATCCTCGGTCCCGGCACAGATTTATCTGATTACCAAACCCTTCCTTCACCTCTGACAAGACATCTTGTGAATGTGGGGAATGCCAGGCCTCCACCGTGGTTCGGATTCCACGTTAAACTGTAGGTCCTCCATTTCATCTCACAATCATCCTACCATTACACATTAGCGTAAGTGCGTATAACCCGAACTGGTAGTAAGACGCGGTGCTAATAATAATAATAATAATAATAAAGCCTCCTCAATAGTTTTGTCAACATGTTTACTATATTTGTTCTTTTTTTTTACACAAGCCTACTTCCAAGTATAGGAGAGTGATAAGCTGACCTGAAAGCTGAAACGCCCGAGTGTGGGGCTGTCTGTCGGTTGGATTTCCACGGAGAGGTCCATGGGGCACGCGTTTTTTAGGAGTACCACTCTCAAACGGGAAGATGGGTTGGACGAGTTTGAGACCCAGCAGTTCTCGGTCACCACTTCCACAGGAACCACTGCCATTACAATCATAACTTGACAATGTATTGTATTTTCAAATATATAAGACAAGCTGTGAAAATAAATGAAACTCGAGTAGAGCCACCTTTATTTAAAAGGGGTAGTGGGGGAAGCTTTTCTTCATTCTTTATATTTAATTTTACCAGCAAGAATGATTTTTTTTTATTGCATTTATGGTTTATCTATTTTATTAAGAAACTACAAATGGTTAGAGCCAATTTTCTTTTCTAGAGAACCATTTTCAACCTGTTATACATAGTTCATTAAAAATTAAATTGACATAAATTTCATAGAAAGATAATTCTAGTGAGAGACAATATAAGGCGCATGCGCAAGTGCACATAGAGAAATGGAATTGGAAAAGAAGACGTGATCATGTTTGATTATTACATTAAGAACCAAACGAGATATGAAAAATTTAAAACTGCTAGTGATTCTTAAGTTTTCTTATAGGATAGTTGAAGCTACAAAGGCTTATTTTGGAGGAATAATGTATCATTAAAAGATCAATTTTGTTAACTTTTTTTTAGTAATTGTTTGTGTGATTTTAATGTCTTAAGGACATGAGTGTTGAAACCATTTTAAGGGAGCTTTTTGAAATACTCGACCTTAAAGAAAAAAACCCAAGCTCACAGGCCCCTAAGTTTCCCTACAAAAAAGTCAGTAAATAATATTTTCCTACCTGTTTCGGTGAACACATTGTCTAAGGCACCACTCTCATGTTAGATTAGACTGCCGATGACAGAGAGGTTTGGGGTTCAAATCCCAGTCAGGTGTACTGTGCCTAGTTTTTCCAAAATAGCTTTCCATTTCCCCCCCATGCAATTAGACCTCACTCGCCCCTAGCTTGCCAGCGTAATTAGTACATATGCGTATAGCTTGAACAGGTAGTAATACACAGAGTAAAAATGATGCGTAAGAAACAAAATTAAGGGTGTGCAGGTACTACAAAATTTGGGTTTGAATGTAAAGTTTTAATAGCCATTCGAAATTGTCTTGATGAGTTAAAGATTTCTTTTTGCACACCCCTAAAAATGAATACAATTCAAAGCAAAGTTTTATTTGAGGTGCATGTGTGCGTCTCTGACCTCCATCAATCCACCCCTTGACGTAGAGGATCTCATCATATTGAGCCTCCCTAGATGCAGAGCTGTATGCGGAGAAGTCCACAATCTCTTTCAACTGTTTGTCCCTGAAGATGTCCAGATGATAAAGTGATGCGCTCTGACTGGAGGTCTCCGTGTTCAACGTGTCCACAGAATCCTGACAACAGTTTAGTTATGATGCTCAAAGACAGTTACAGTTTAATTTCTAGTAATTTAAAGTGCCGTTGTGCTGGCAATTTAGTTTCCTAAAATTATCTAATCCAGCTGTTCTCTAACTTTTTAACCCATAGAACCTTTTACAACCCTAAAAGGTTTAAGCAAATTAAAAAATATATATTTTACTAAACAATTTAATTTTAATCATAAATAACTTTCCATCCATTATTGTTTTCCACCTATGGCCTGGGTAAGTTTTTTATTCAAGCCATATATTTTTCACCACCAGCTTGCTCTAGACCTTTTGTAGCTTCATATACCTTATAATCTAACTTAAGATTAGGACAGGCACAGCATCCAGTCCCAGGCCATCAATTCATCACTAAGAAAGGGTAAACCCACATTTCACCAACAATAAATTTTTTGACCATGCCGGGAATCGAACATGGGACCCTTAGCTCAGTAGGCAGACATGCTACTGACTTAGCTAAGGTGATCATAGATAACTTGATAAATAAATAAAACCATTATTTTTTTACATATAACATCATGTGTTTTTTTTCTGCCAAAAACATTTTTTTTTCTTTGTGTGAGAGTAGTGGCATTGTTAAACAAAATATTGCAAATCTCTTTAATATTACAATTAAATGTTGCAATAATCTGTTTTAGTTGAATTGTGTTTCGAAAATCCAGCCCACAGAAGATATAGTCTCGATGAACCACAGCACTACAAGGAGCACACTTTGAGAAGTGTCGATCTAATCCATAACTTAGCTCTTACTTCTTCACACCCTTTACTTCATTCTAATCGGTATTGCTTATCTTACAATGTTTCCAAGTTGCCTGTGCACAGAATACTGCTCAAAATGACTCTTTTTAGACTAAATTTCCTTTTCAAGAAATGTTACCCCAATTATTAAAGTATTAACCTAAACTTGTCATTCCACCCATTTATTGATAAAAAAATAGATAAAGTTCATTTGTTTGTGCATTTATAAATAAGGATTAAATATTATTATATAATAAAGTCGGGAGAAGACCGAGAAGAAGATGGATGGACGCTGTAATGAAAAACATCCACAAGAGGGGTGACTGGAAGGCCATAAATGATAAAGAACTTTATCTAGAAGCTGGCAGTTTTCTACTAAAAAATTTCAATTTCGTCGATATTTGATCACTGATAAAATTATAGAGGAGGTGTGTACATACAAAGTATAACTTAATCAACATGGTTTTATTCTTGAACAAACCGTTTCTAAAAGAAAATTGTGAAACAATAAAAATTCTTGAAGATAACTGTTTGTTCCCATAACTCTGCATTTCCACACCAAATGAAAAATGCCAATCTACCTTAATGTGCACTTTCTGAACTAAATGACTATGTCAGAACACAAGAGTTTGAATGAAAAAAAAAAAAAATTTGTAAAATAAATAAAGCCTAACATAAATCATAATAAATCTTAAAATATCTTTTACTTGTCGTCATCATCGTTTCCAGCCTCTGGCCAGGTCAATTTAGTAAAATGCCTCCATCTTCCTCTATTCTCCTACCACTCTTCCTCCTTTAATTTTTTCCATTCTTCTCCTCTTACTTGAATACTTTCTTTTATCTGCTCCTCCTGTTTCTTTCTTAGCCTCCTCTGCGGTATTTTTCCGACATTTTCTTCAGCATCCTCTCTTCTCCCATCCTAATTACATGTCCATACCATCTCAGTCTTGCTTGCTCTATCATCTCATGTACTATCTCATGTACCCCACTCTTCCCCGGATAACTTCATTCCTAAACTTGTTTCTCCTCGTGACAGCTAACATGATCCTCACAAACTTTTACTACCACAGGTATTATTAAACCCCTTGCACCAATAAAACAGCCAACATTTCAACTTATTCTGTAGTAGTTAGCAGAAATGACAAGCTTACCAAAACATTATCATCTATTCTCATGTTTGGGAAGAAAGGCAAGTGTTTGCAAACCACCGTGAAGATGCTGTTCAGGCCAGAGGAATCAGGAAGTGATCCAGAAGACTCCAAGTCTTTATCAGCGATATCGGCTGAGCCAAATACTACATGGACCTATAAAAATAGTAAGTACTCAAATATCATGGTGGTAGCTACACCAATGAACTTCACATTTCATTGTCAACCAATTTCATTTTTATGCCTTTTGTGTTTTTTGAATACCTCTTTTACAAAGTTGTGTTTCACAGTTCACACTCCCTCCTTACGAGTATTATATTTGTAAGAAGGTACAGGAAAGGTGGATATAAAATAGAAATATATAAAAGGAATGAACTCAATATGGCTTTTACAATGAAAAGAAGATCTCAGTTCACACTTTACATTGCTGCCATTGGACAGAGGGGTAATGACTCATTTACATGGGTCAAGTTTACTTGTACTTGAAGTCAAGCGACTTTCCCGGTAATGCCCCTATGTAAACGGTGTGTTCAAGTTCACTTTCCACTGTACGGACAGTGGGAAGTGAAGTTGAAGAAGAGTCTACATTAGTGGCTAATTAAAAGTCAGGTGACTCACTTCTCTTTGGTACTTTCCTCGTCTAAACTGCTCGTTTGGCTAGTTTCCGTCAAGTTGGACAGTAGGGAGTACAGTCCTGATAGGTTTACTCGCCAGTACACAGGAAATTTGTGATTTTCAGTTCAGTTCTGTTTCTTTGATTGTATTGTGGGTTGTGATGAAAATAAGTGGAGTAGTAATGACATACATAGGTTCCTGGACATTTATGCAAAATACGACAGACTGTGAATCATCAATCTTAGTGAGTATTTTAACAAACTGTTAAAAGAAACTGATTAGAATAAATAATCACTTAAATGGGGACTTAGTGCTTGCATTAATATTTTCACTTTAGCATGAAATACCTTCTTCTTCCTCATTTGATCATGATTGAGTGATGGGTTCCTTTGGAAGTGGTTTCAAGTACTTGACACAATTACTTTTTCTGTGTAAATTGATACTAAAAGTAAAGCTCGCTTGACTTCAAGTACCTGAAGCCAGTAAACTTTACCCGTGTAAACGAGCCTTGATGGATGTGTTTTGAAGAAACTCAATCGTTAACGCTCAATCCCCCGGCCTAGATTTCAGTCTATTAGAACTCATCAGGGAGGAGTGTGAAACTAGCAGCTCAACCTCCTTTCCTCTTTTAAGAAGTCGTGTGGCGTGTTTGACATTCCTCCCTGATGAGTTTAAATAGAATGAAAACTAGGTCGGGGGATAGCGATCAGTGCAGCCATTACCTCTTTGACCAATGGTAGCAATGTAAAGTGTGAGCTATGTTATTTTCAATGTAATAGCTATAATGTGTTTGTTCATATAATTTCATTGTATAGGTGAACTTGTTTATAGCATGTATATTTTAAACACTTTGAAATAAAGAGCTAAGAATTTCATTTTTTGAAATTGAAATAAGCTCAGATTTTTAAGTTAAAAAAACAGTGGAACAAAGGTATCATAAAATAAAAAGGAGATGTATGATTTCAATTACCCTTTACTTAAAAAGCTTATATGTTGAGGTTATTAGTATTTTAGTTTCATAATGCTTAACTGAAATGGATTAAACATTTTCACCAATAATTCTGAACATTTGATTTTTTTAAATCTATTTTGATATTTTTACATGAAAATATAATCATGGTATATTTTGTTATTAATGTACAAATGACAGTATTGTAAACTCACAGCGTTGGTGAATATAATAAATCTCCCATCACTGTTGCTGGTGCTGCCACAAGAAGTGATGTGGCTGCTGAGGTAAACATGTGTGACATTCCTCTGGGAGGAGCAGAAGGCGTCGTTGAAGGCGAGATGAGGGGAGCCAACTTCTTGAAAGAGGGGTAGCGGGAAACTCACAATGATGCGGTTATGACCACACTCCACCACCATCGATGACTTGAGTTGTGTCATAATGCTGCTCTCGAGTTCTAAGATGGAAAATATTACCATGGTACTACGGTAAACTTAAAGAGAAATACTAAATAAATTTTTGAGTGGTAAATTAATTTTCTCAAAGTGTGGTACGCATGCATACCCAGGGTCGCGTTTGGGGGGAGGATGGTGATAAAGAGGGCAATAGGCCCAGACCTCCTCACATTCCAGGGGGCCACATTTCCTTCAAAAATTATTAAATATATTACAGTTATTATCCTAAATTTTGCATCAAATAGTGTACAGATAATTAAGAGCAATAAGTATTTGCTTAGTTATAGGATTCCATTCCATATTCCTGAAAATCCTAACTTTATGTAATTTAAGAGTTACATTATTCGAGTAATGTGCTGCAGTACAGTAGAATATGCCACCATTGTGCCACCGCTGTTGGTCTGCAGAAAACTATGAGTGCAATGGTGCAAGAGAAATTTACTTTTGTTAACCTAATTGAATTGATTGTTTGCATTTAATAAAGTAGTCCTTTAATAGATTAATCAATATTCCATAAAACATGAGAAATTATTAAGTAACATAAGTTAACATAAGAATTATATTTTATTTCCCATCAGTGTAAATAATCAGATAGCCAAAAAGTGTAATAAGGCAAATTAAAAAAAAAGTCACTAAGTGATCAGAATTGAAAAGAGCCAACCTTACCTGTACTTTCCGGTTGATTCAGGAATGTATCATTATCAGGAGAAGGGAACTGTTGAATTAATTCATCCATTTCATCGATGATTGTTCCTGATTCAATGCTGCTCATATCTAACATATTAAACAAGAAATAATTTCAGTTTAACTGTATGACTGTCAAAACACCTATAATTCAATTTTACAGAGAATTAATAAAGGAAACAATGCTCATCTAACAGGGCTGTTGAGTACTCAGATTTAAAACTTTTAATAAAGGAAACAGTGGTCATCTAATTGGGCTCTTGAGTACTCATTTTTCAAGCTTCTAATAAAGGAAACAATGGTCATCTAATTGGTCTCTTGAGTACTCATTTTTCAAGCTTCTAATAAAGGAAACAATGGTCATCTAATTGGTCTCTTGAGTACTCAGATTTCAAGCTTCTAATAAAGGAAACAATGGTCATCTAATTGGGGTCTTGAGTTCTCATTTTTCAAGCTTCTAATAAAGGAAACAATGGTCATCTAATTGGGGTCTTGAGTTCTCAGATTCCAAACTTCTAATAAAGGAAACAATGGTCATCTAATTGGGCTTTTGTGTTTTCAGATTTCAAGCTTCGAACTGATCTCTGAGCTTAGGATCAAAAGATGTAAATGCTCTTAATTTCGAGGTCCTTGAAAAAGGTTCTTTATTTGTTTTGAATTGTGTGTCCGATCACGAATGACCCAAGTTTAAGGAGTTAGGGTTGGGGGAGGGAGGGGAGGTGGAGGGGTAGGAGGAACCTTACAAAGAGGGTACTGTGCAGCAGATGACCAATGCATGTTAAGGACAGCAAATAAGTAAACTGGTTTTGTTGATGAAAGGAATACTACTAAGTCTTAGGGCCCTTTCGTCGAGGCGTTTTGAGACTGTCCTGCCTGGGCTTTTGCTTTTATACAAGCACTATATGCCCTCATTATGAAAAGGGTGGGAGGAGATTAAAAAAAGCCCAGGGTAGCTAATCTCTTCTTTTCTACCACTAGTGATGAATCCGTTTATAGTTGCCATTTCAGGAACAAATAAAGGGGTAAACAATAAATACTCAACCACAAAATAAGGAATGCACTAACTGCTTTAGAAGTACACTGATACTGGTACTGAGATACGTTGAGGTTCCAATACACTTGACATAGAGGTTGGTTGCCCTGCAGTCTCGCCACCATGGCGACACAAAAGCTGACGTCTGTATAAAATGCTCAGTTGAATATAGCATATCTTGGATCATCTTACAATATTTTGACGCTGCATTTTCTAGGTTAGGGCGACATTCTTTTCAAATTACGACAACATGAATATCACACAACTGTGTATAGAACACTCATTGTCTCCCGTGTATTTAAATAACGCATGTTATGAAATGCCTGTAAAAAGTGTCTTTAGATAAAGATATAAAAAGGTATCTTTCTGTGAGGCTCTAGAAACACAATATCTTAGTGCAATATATTATCAAGTACAGGTTAATACAAAAGTGTACTATGTACATCATAATCATTAATATTCTAATGTCAGCCAGCACCAAGTGAAAACTTGCACTCTAGATGGACAATAATAAAGGGGTTATTTTTTTTTCTTCTTCTAATATTGTTAAATCTTTATATCCAAATATATTGTTTAATACATTTTTTAAACCTTCCTTGGGAACATTAAAATGAATGATAATTAATTTTTCAGTTACTGTCTTTGTATCAGGGTAATGACTGGCAAACCCAATGGGAAGAGACCATTGAAAAGACCTAGACGCAGTTTGGAAGATATTATAAGAATGGACATGAAAGAGATAGTGTGTAATGAGGAGGACTGGATAGAACTAGCTCCCGATAGGAGTAGAGTGTAATGAGGTGGACTGATAGAACTAGCTTAAGATAAGGATAGGGTGTAATGAGGTGGAATGGATAGAACTAGCTTTAAGATAAGGATAGGGTGTAATGAGGTGGAATGGATAGAACTAGATCAAGATAAGGATAGGGTGTAATGAGGAGGACTATATAGAACAAGCTCAAGATAGGGATAGAGACATACTTTGTAAGTGCACCAATGAAATTTCTAGTTCCTAGTGCCGTAGAGTAAGTATATATTGAACAAAAAAAATATTTTTTTCAGAAAAAAATTTTATTTGTAGAGGGGAAATATTTGAATCCTTAATTCCCTCAAAGCCTACATTCTTCAAGAGATTCTAAATTCGTAAAAAATCTCAAAAATATATCTTGAATAAAATTATTAAGACCTTGACGTGATATAACAATTGGTAAAAGGGTGACCTGGCGGTCGAGGGGTAAGGTGTCAGACTTCTATGCTGGCGGCCGGGGTTCAATCCTCGGTCCCGGCACAGATTTATTTGATTGCCAAACCCTTCCTTCACCTCTGACCAGACATCTTGTGAATGTGGGGAATGCCAGGCCTCCACCGTGGTTCGGATTCCACGTTAAACTGTAGGTCCTCCATTTCATCTCACAATCACCCTACCATTACACATTAGCGTAAGTGCGTATAACCCGAACGGGTAGTAAGATGCGGTGATGATGATGATGATGATGATGATGATGATGATGATGATGATAATAATAATAATATGTAAAAGGAATTATATAGACTTGTGTATTTGGGAGGGTAAGAAAATCACAAAAAAAGACAAAATTGTATTTATATTAACAATAAACTTAAAAAAAATTATATTTATAAAATAAATTTAAATTATACATTTTAGTGCTTGTCAATTTCATCTAATACATCTACTACTTTATTAAATGTTTAATTTATAAATTAATTATATATATATATCTGAATCAATTTATCTAAGTCTTTACTTACTTTCATTAAAAAAAGTGTTAAACTTTGTTGTTTATGACATTTATTTTTACATCCCTTACTGTTTCCAGCTTGTGGCCTGGGTCAATTTTTTAATCAATATTTTTCCATTACCAACTTGCTAAGCCTGTCTTAGCTTCGTATGCCTTATAATCTAACTTAAGACTAGGAAAGGCACAGCATCCAGTTCCTGGCCGTTAATTTATCAATGTGAAAGAGTAAACCCACATTCCACTGGCGATAAATATTTCGGCCATGTCGGGAATCGAACCATGGACCCTTTTCTCGGTGGACAGGCACACTACCGACTGAGCTAAGGTGTCGGACCGTTCATGGCATGACAAACAAAATAGCATTTGTCAGTCCCACCATGTCTCAAACAACTTTTTTTTAGTTCCATTTTAAATACTTACAATTTAACTTAAATTGTACAATTTTAAAGATCCAAAGATTCCTACATGGATTTGATATTCAAAAGAAAATTTAAAATTCATATTTGATAAATATAAGACTTGAGCCAAGCTTTAGACTTATTATTTTTAAATATAAAAACTGTAAAAATACATATCTCAGTTTGCTCTAAACTACACTCTCAATTTAAATGCAAAAAAAAAACACCCTTAAAACTAAATATTTCCCACCTGTCTTGTCTTTGCCAGCAATAACTAGTCTCAGAGTCGAGGCCGGACCGGTTTTGGCATACATTATTGGCGGTCCAAACTCGGTCGCAATGTCCAGTAGCAGTGTGTTCAAAGAGTTGGGCAAATTCTTGGACAAGACTTTCATGTTTACATGACCTTCATTCACCACTATGTCTTCATCACTGCTCTGAACAAATAAAACAGCACAAATTCTAAGCTCAGTTCACAATGTTTTCAAAATATACTAACCATTTCATCACACATGATAATAAAATGTTTGAGTAGTTGTTCAGTTTTGTCGCGCGCGCGCGCACACACACACACACACACACACACACACATAGGGTGATTTAAAACTCTGTACAAACTTAAACTGGAAATAAGAAACACTAAAACAAACCATTTTAATTACTAAATGTATGTCCACAGACATCATCTTTAGGTGCTACAGGGCGCTGTTGGGCACCCGCTTAAATGGTTATTTTTCGCTGTTATCATTCATAGCATAAACTTCATACGTTTAGCAAGGAACATTTCACGGATTCTGAGATGTCACATATAGCATTTGGAGCTGGGGACTATTTGAAAATGTACAGCAATCAATGCATTGACACTGTCAGGCAATCAATGCATTGACGCTGTCAGGCATTCAATGTTGTTCACAATTTCTGCCTTTCATTTATGTACCAAATATTATTTTTAATACTTTTTTTTAATCTCAAGTCTCAAACACTGTTCAAGATTTGAATGTTTCATCCCTAATTATTATCTAAATTGAGGTCTACCAAATTCCGACGTATTCCCGTTTTTTCCTGACCGATTTAAATTCCCGACTGATTCCAGTTTTCCCGGATGTTAGACACCCTGTTATTAAATACAATAATTAAAAAATAAATGTAAATGCCATTTTTAAAACAATTACTTTTTTTTTATAAACATATCAATCATGTAAAGTATGTATTTGAAATATAGAGCTACCATTTTCAACTTACAACACAAAAACGGAAAACAAAGTGTTTCCCTTACCACAATTAAAAGGTTCCCCAGGCTGCCCGAGATACCTAGCTGCCACTTGATTGGCTGACTACTCTTGAGAATCAAGGTCACATTACGGGGCTCCAAAACAATATCTTCGGCTTGTAAATGGATCAACACTGGCTGTAGAGTTCTGTGAAGTCTGTTTCTCTTGCTACCCCCGTCTAGTTCTATCACATAAACATCGCTGAAAGAACAGTCATAAAAAGTATTATGGCTGGGCCAATGCCGATAACCGATCAGATTTATCAGCCGATATTGGCACGATCGGCCAAGGATAGTCGGTTTTCTATCATGCAGATATTTAACGCCGATAATTAAAAATCCATATATATGTGAAGGAAATGGATATGAGCAGGATACAAGCCTGCGAGATTAAATTTCTGAGGAGGCAGCTAGGAGTGACCAGGATGGAGAAGGTGAGAGAGAGAGAGAGAGAGAAAAGGAGGCCCTGCATGATAGGATAAATAAGGTGAGATGTGAGACATGTGAAAAGGATGGAAGAGGGGAGGATTCCAAGGAGGATACTCGAAATAGAGGTGGAAGGCAGGAGGCCAAGAGAAAGACCCGGGGAAAGGTGGATGAAGGAAGTGTTGAGAGGACTGGGTTGGGCCAGCGTGGAGCTAAGATAAATGATGGGAAGACAGGAGCAAATGGAAAGACTTATGTTCGAGACAGACACTACCAGTGGCAGGAAAGCGTGGATGATGATGATGATGATAATGATGATGGAGACGACAACGATAATGATGACGATGATAGTGCGAGATTTAGAGTTATATGTTGGAACCTGTCGATACTGTGTCTCATGACAACTCTATCTTGCTAACAAATTATCTCGCAATATATCTGCGATAGTTCTAATGGCCATAATAATAAAACCCAAGATGTTTGGTTTAGCATACCTTTGCTCTATCACTGAGCTATTCAGGTTCATTCTGTGCTCGGGGTCATACATTACTAATTTTTTTAAACCTCAATCAGTAACCAATTTTAAACTTACACGTAGGTGTCATCAACATGGTCTTTATAGAAGCACCCTTCCGTAGTGAGCTGAATGGCGAGCATCGCCACAAGCAGTCTACTGTCCTCCTGCGTGTACATATCACACTTATTGATCCCTTTGATCCCTGGCTGACGCACACCGACACGGAGTACCAGTCTATTGGCACCTTTCACTTCACTGTATGATGCCAAGTGGCCCCGGAAATTCTTCTTTATATATCGCTGGACATGCTTCTTTCCGTGCCACGATTTGTGTGTCTCCCTCAGCGGTATAGTACTTTCTATAGTGGAGCCTTGAGACATCTGACAAAAAAATATATATATGCATTATGGTATTACAGATAGATTTTTTTAATCTCTCATTAAAGAAAACCTATTTTCAGTTTTGTTTTGGAGGTATACTTTGCTATTTGGAAGGTACAGGAAGGAATGATAGGAACAAACATAATATGGCAATAATGACAAAATAAAAAGAGTAAAATAGTTCACAATGTACAGTGCAGCCACCACTGGATATAGAAGTAATGGAAGCCTCCTGAAGACAACTGCTTGTTAACTTTCACTCCCTCGAATTAAGTTTCATTCTATTGGAACCCATTAGGAAGAATTGTTAAATGTGCAATGCAACAACCCGCCTCGGTGGCGTAGTTAGCTAACGCGCCAGTCGTGTTGAGCTCTGACCACTGAGGACAGGGAGATCGAGGTTCGAATCTCGGTCGGGTGAACTGGGAGTGGTTTTTCCTAAATGGTTTTCCACTCTCCTTCCACGCAAATGCGGGTTCACTTCCTCTAAATTAAACCTTCCTAAATAATAATGCAATGCAACTATATATATACACATACATGGGCATAAGGAAGGTGGGGATTAAAGTTTTAAACTCTCCCCTCCCCCCATTTCTAGAAGCTTTTTGTGTTTACAGTAATTGTTTTTAAAGAAGTCAGTACGCACAATTGCACATATATCAATAACCATTCTATTTTGTATTAACTATAATCAATTAAATTAATATTCATTTTGTAGTTTAGAACTTTTTTATGCTAAGATGTTTGCAATAAATAGACAAACTTGTTATTTAATTGTTTATATTAATCAGTTTAAAAATTAGTGTTTCTCTATGTTGAATGCGGCTAGTTATTAAAGTTTCTCTCACTAGCCACTAAACAAATTTATTTACTTTAAAAGTTAATTTCACGATAAGCGCGTTAGCCAACTACGCCAACGAGGCGGATATATACACACACACACACACAACAATAGTCTTAGTCTAAGTCATTAGAGCAAATTTCAAGAAAATATCTTCTTCTCCTCTCTTTTTACCCTTAAGTAAACCATCCTTAATTCTTAGGTGATTAAGTTCCAATAACCCCTCCAGGGATCATTGTGAGAACCCTAGATAACGAGATTCAAACACACAGTATCATGAAAATCACTTTTTCAGTTTCAAGAAGCCGTGAAATGTCGACATCCGTCAAAATATTGAGTTAGAATTTTTTGACCATCACAATACTTCCTTTCTCCGGGGGGTTGCGAGAAAGTAAATTCATGAGCATATTTTTAATAGAAATGTACGATGCTAAAAAAATACATAAATTATAAAATCACACTGTTTGAAAATGTTGTTTATTAAATGTAATAATTAAAGTAATGCATAAGAAATTCAATACAAGGAATGTAGGCAAGAGGCAAATGCAAAATTGATATAGAATAGAGATTGACTCACCACTACATAGGGTATGCCCATAGTATGATGTTTGTTAGATTGTTCACGAAGTGTATCAGATAATTGAACCTTCAACCTCCAGTGGATGGGGCGATTTGTATCAAGAATGAGAACCAGTCTTGCCATTACTTCATCCAGCTTATCAAAATCATTCTGTCGACAAACAAATGGCCCTTAAAGATACATGCTAACGAGTTTATAGTTTTTCTAGCTAATTAACTTAAAAAAAATAATCAAAACTATTCACAAGAGAATAACTACCACAAATTTAAATTAATTTTATCTTACACAGTATAAGGTATAGAGCCTATTTATTTACCTTTAAACTTATGTTTATATGTCTGGAAACGTCTGATAAAATATATTGTGGACTAGCCTATTTATATCTTTGCGAGACTCATTATCTCACAATCCACCGACTATTTTGGCACATACTTAAACGCTCAGATGCTTTTGAAGATAATAAACGAGCAATGGCTATTTTTAGAGTTTTCAAAAAGAGGGGGAAGGGAGGCTTATAGCCATTCTGACCTGTGTGTTGACTTGCAAGAGGAGATCCACAACAGACGAAGGTGGTTGTATGCCCATCCCTTGAGCAGAAGCTGCGATGTCTCCCACAGTGTGGAGCAAGATGGCATGCACCTCAGAGAAATACGACTTTAGAGTCCTGTACCCCAAAGAACAGCCCCGGACCTTGCGGCTGCTCTCAAGCCAGGAGGTAAAGTAGGGGGTCACAAAAGGCGAACTCACCATACACCCAGTATGACCCTCGTCTGAAGAATGAAACGCAGATAAGATTTACTTTCCAATATTGTGTAAATGTGTTTTATCTATGTTTTTTTTAACAGACAAAGACAGAGAACTGGGTTTTGTAACATCTGGATCCGAGTTGGGTAACCCTATCGCCAATCGTCACAAGTGGTGAATTGACCATTAAAGTTTAGCAAATTTGAGTTGTCAAAGAAAAATAACCTTTTTCATGACAGTGTGCTTGATATGTCATACATATCGTTTGAAGCAAAAGTATTGTCAAATTTCACATTTAATTGTCTTACATTTTTAATTTGAGCACTTTTCATCATTTGCGTGTGAGACCTCCCAGCCTCTTTCTGACCACCTCTGATCATTTCTGACCACCTCTGATCAATATGATTATCATAATCAACAACTATATTCTGGCATTTGAAATAAAATTAATAACCTTTGAGATGGGCAGCTGATTTTTCAATCATTTACAAGAAAGGTAGGATTGTAAAAATATGTTTTGGATTGGTAAGGATTCTTGAATATAGAATATTTTTAGTTTTTTAGAAAAAGATTAACCTTTATATTAAACATTGTCATGAAATATACCAAAGTACGCACACAGTAAATGGTTGCTTGTTGATATATCAAATGTTTTGCAGAGTGGGGGCAGTTTCATAGTCAGACTTGGTGCGCCTTAAGTGTGAAGCTACACTAAATACAGGACAACACCTACAGTATCCTCATGGCTTCTTTGGTGCTGACTGACAGCTCACAGCTGACTTCTAAGAGTCAACATTTAGGTATATACCTACATTTTGACCGTCAAAAGTGACAGCTGATAAACACATGTTTTTGCAGATCATATGGTTTGGCGTAGGGATACATAATTTGGTCTGGTAACATTTCAAAGCTTTTAGCTGTTAGCTATGAGCTGTCAGTCAGCACCAAATAAGCCATGAGGCTACTGTACCTAGACCAGAATGGAATGAGCCTGTTTCGCACATGAAACTAGCCCATAACATTCAAGTCTAGATAGGTTTCGTTTTGTTTTTGGTATCGAGCCGCATTTAAGGCATGTTAAGTCTAACTATGAAACTGGCCCTAAGAGTATGGAAGGATGATAAAAACAAAGTATACCATAAGATGACAATATCTGATAGCTCGTGATCTTAATCATTCACACATTTGTAGCTGACAATTTCCGCACGCCCATTAGAGACTCTGCCTTCAAATATGAGTGAAGAATTAACCCCAGCACGGGATGACTCCTAGATAGCTCAGTGGTTAAAGCAATGGTGTACTAAGCTAAAGGTCCCAGATTCGATTCCTGTGCCCAGGTATCATTTTTCAATTTAAACAATACGATATATAGATGCAGCTATAACCATAATAATTAAATATGATAGCTATGTTATTTAATTCAACATGTATAATGTAGTCAAGTTACCTAAATGGGAGATTTCCCCCAGCACCATAACAACAGCACCCAGTACTATCCCCAAACGTATTGTTGTCATGTTCAACGTAGATCTTAGAAGTTGTTTGCACTAATGTTGGCAAGGGAGCAGGCCCTTTGTATACCTGCAAAGCCATACAAAGATTAAACTACAAACATTCTTAGATGAAGAATATTTATTACAATGTACCGCTCTGGGTTACCCATGTAACGCCTTGGACGAGTCATCCTGCCTGTCCTTGTGTTGGGTAGAACAGATGGCGTTATTTATTTGATAGTTGAATTAAACTCAACAGAGACCAAGAAGGATCCATCTGGCTTTTATTATCACTTTAAAACAACGATGAATGTCTCTGTACAAAGCGTTCTATCACTGCTACCCTGATACTTTGTGACACTTCGGTTGTCAGTATGCAAGTGACCGACCTATCACCAGGCGACGACGAGACTCTTAATTTTCATATGCTCATGAATACCTGGCAGCGGTCTTGCCAACCATCCTCGGAAAAAGAGTGGGAAGAGAATATGCTTAAGTGCAGACTTATCAGGTAACATTACTATGCCCACAACAATAGGACAAACCAGTAAATCTATACCATCCTCCCCACAAAGATTTGTATAGGTACTTTGTCCAGTTGGATTACCACCAACTGAAACAGCTTGCTATTGTGTAATGAAAACCCTTAAGCCCCATTTACAAACTCAGTATCCATATGTCCGTGGTCCGTGTGACAGTATAAGATTGCTCTGTCAACAGATTCCTTATCTGCAAGTCCATACGTAGAAAGTTGACCAACTTTAACTTTCTAAGGACTAGTTTATACAGATTACTAAACACAGTTAAGTAAATATGTGTGCGTGTATCAAAATAAAAGCACAATTGAGATAATTCAAATCGTGTTATAAATATGTTTATTGTGATTGTACTAGACCTTATTTAAAGTAGCTTATATTTTGGGATTTTACTAAAAAAAGGGGGGGGGGTATTATAGGTTATTTTATCGATCAGCCGACTATTTGGCACTTGCTTCTTGCAGTAGACAATTTTCATTCAAAGAGTTTTATTGGATGAATTCTTCGACTATCTCATTGGTCGGCACGGTCCCGTTGATAGTAAATGATAGTGAACAGGGTTCCTTAGATCAGTAAGCAAACAACCTAACAAGTGAACTTAAGGCAATGAATGTTAACATTAATGGTAATATATTACATTAGTTTGTGAACTTACATGAATTCACATAGTGGTTTGTGGAAAGAGCCGTAGAGCTGGTGGGCTCATTGTATTTACTGACCATACCCTGAAAAAAAATAATAATAGGAGTCATTCTCTGAATTTATAGTCGCTCTCAAAATGGAAGCCACAAGCATCATATTATCTTGGAATCTTGGACACTAATGATTCAGACATGTTTGGATTTTAAGAAAAACTTTCAATAATCTATAGATAAATGTTGGGTAAAAAACAACAAAACCAATATTATTCTTCGCCAATGACCACTATCCTTTCCTTCTTATATCAGCTGTTGGCCACTTTCCTTTTATTTCTTACACAAAAGTGTAACAGCCTTCTACCCTCCTTGTTTCTCTCTTTCCATCCTTCCTTCCATAACACCTCCTCAAACCCTACTCTCTCTTTTCATAATTTTGAATTCAAATCCCCCATAACTATCTGACACTCGTTTCCTATATACCTTTCAAGGTCTTCCTCAAACTTCTCTTTTTCTTCTGTAGGAC
>CABEEJ010001584.1:92797-117310 GCA_901482245.1 Timema douglasi
CCCCCCCCCCCCCCCATATATATATACACACACATATATATATACATACATACACACAAAAAACATATACATACATACGTATGTATGTATGTATGTATGTATGACAAAGAAAAAAGGTGGAGGTGATCCAAGTGTATGAACCAAAATTGGGTGCCCAACAGAAGAAAAAGACAAGTTTGAGGAAGACCTAGAAAGATATATAGGAAACAAGTGTCAGATAGTTATGGGGGATTTGAATTCAAAAGTAATTAAAGAAAGAGTAGGGTTATATGGATTGAAGCAGGGGAGTGCCCTTTCACCATTACTATTAGTAATGGTGATGGAAATGGTCATCAACCGGAAGACAGAAAATCTCGGGGAGGAAAGGATTAAAGCCATGACGTTTGCTGACGACTTGATGATATGGAGGGAGAAGGAAGAGGAAGTACAGGAACAACTACAAGAATGGAATGAGGAAGTGATGGTATGGGAGGAGAAGGAAGAGNGAGTGAAATTTAGCATGGCAATGTGTGGAGTGATGGTAATGACACGGAAGAGGATAAGGCTTAGTAAATCTATAGGGTTGGATGGAGTAGAGCTGAGAAAAGTATAGAAAGTAAAATATATTGGAAGCGTGATTGAGGAGAAAGGTGAAAGTAGAGAGGATTTAATGAGAAGAGGATAGCAGTGGGAATGGTTCTATAGGTGTGTAAGAAACCTTTATGGCAAAGGGAAGTTCCCTTGAAGGGTAAGGAAGTGATGTATAGGTCGTGCTTCGTACCCGTTGTCACATATGCAGCAGAAACTTGGAAAATTAATGTAAGAGAGACTAGGAAAGTGGAGGCCATGGGAATGAAGTTTGTGAGGAGCATGTTAGCTGTCACGAAGAGAAACAAGATTAGGAATTAAGTTACCTGGAAAATAGAAGAGGAAGCAATCCTAAGATGGTATGGACATGTTATGAGGATGGAAAAGGGGAGGATGCCAAAGAAAATGTTGGAAATTAAGTAAGTAGAAAAAAGACCGCAAGGGGTGCCAAGAAAGAGATGGGTGGAGCAGATTATAGAAAATGTGCCAGTAAGAGGAGAGGAATGGAAGAAATTAGAGGAAGAATGGTGGTAGGATCGAGAAATATGAAGGCATTTTACTAAACTGACCCAGCCACAGGCAGGAAACAGTTGTTGATGATGATGATTATACATAAAATGCTACAGTCAAGGCCCAAAATTAGCTACTTGGCGAATTGGCCGGAACTCTTTGCGCATTGGCCAGATGGTCCAGCCAAATTGTTACATATTGATGGGGGGAAATTTGAATTTGTGTTTTGGGCTGTCAAAGCGCTATTTGACAACAGCCTGGCCAGTGCCCGAAGGGCTGGTTAGTTGACATAGAACCATCACAACCTAACTTAACCTTACCTCAATGAAAGTATAAACAAGCTAATGATAAATAGCTCCAAATTTATTAAGAGCTTTGACTGGACAAACAAGTAAAAGTAAAAAGGCTTCACAGTGTTAAGAACATGTTAATCTTTTCTGTGTGATTTGTTAAACTTTCAAAAATGCTTATAATTACATGTAATGAAATACAGCGGAGTGTCCCACTCTAAGATTGCCCCGATGTTCTCAGTATACTTTTGGTAAAATTTGGAGGATTGCGTTGACACTTTGAAGCAATACTCTGTAGTCTAAGAGAAAGGAAATACAGCAACACTGACAAGATTAAACTTTGGGAGGAGACTATTATGAGAGTAGTATTGTGCCGGCTGTTTGCACGTGGAGACAGTTGTCTGAACTGAGTGTATGAGGTGAGCGAGCATTGAACATGTATTGGTATTCAGCGGAAGAGCATGTGTTTATTGTGAAGACGTATTGGATTGGTGGGTCCATAAGGAATTGTCAGAGGAAGAATTTACGAGAGAACATCCAGCACGAGATTCGGTGGTGTCTCCTCACCGCAGGTCCTGGCTGCCACCTTCAGGAATATGGAGCACAGTGTTTTATAGTGTTTGGACACCCAAGGAGGACACTTCAAGCATGTTGTGATCAGACCCCATTTCTCATACACACAGGTAGGACATATCAATGTTTCATTTAATTTCGACTTGTCTGGTCAATGTAAACTGACACTTTCTTTACAGGGCTACCTTTGAGTGGGACACCCTGTATAAGTGAGATACAGAAAGTTATTTGCTTTAACTAGTTTCTTATGTTCATATCTAGAGCTGGTTGGCCAAAGAATGACCTGATGGTAAATTATTATATATTTGGTGCTATGATTGAATTTGGTGGCCAAAGCTAAGAGTGGTCAATCTTTTCACGAACTAACTTTTGTTTTGGCCGTGCCATATATATTATGTTTGTGGCCATTAAAAGATAACCCACTTCCAAAATTCATGAGCTAGAAAGCTAAGAATTGGAATAAAGGTGGAGGAATTGTCCCATGTAACCAGAAAAATCTAATAATTGTAAATTTAAAAACAGCATGCTGGGGAATGAGGGGAAGGCTATAATACAAAAAAATATTTTAGCTGGAGTAAAATAATTAAATTTGAGAGGGTAGTAGTTAATCAAATAAGTTATAAAATTTGAAATTTATTAAATGGGAATCAATTTCCAAAAATAATAAAAACAACTACTCTGTGTGATAGGAAACTTAAATTAGGCAGGTCGCTATTGGGCCAACTTCAAATAAGCATTAAGTATGGAAATTTGGAATTTAAAAATGTTACTCCCTGAAATAAAGGGTGTTCTGGTGTATGAACAGAAAACAAACAAACTAAAAAACACACTTTTATGCGATATAGATAACTGAAATTTGCATTTAATGTAAGGGAAACACTCTAAAGACAAGTCTTCAATATTTTGAAATTTATAGTTGGGGGTTGCGGAAATGGGGAATTTTAAAATATACAAAATACTAAACATTAGTATTCATTGTTGTAGAAGATTAAAATTTATTAGGTAAGTAAGTATAAGGGCCTCCACAAACAGTTAAACATTTTTAGATTTCAAAATAAGGGGCCAGAAAATGGTAGGCTGGGGAAGGGGTTGTTATAATTTCCAAAACTAATATATAAAAAAACCTTCCTGGAATAACTAGAAAATTGAAATATTTACATGCATGTAAAGAAACAACCTCAAATAACTTGAAGAGTATGAAAATGTTTAGTTTCAAAACAATAAATTCAGTAAACTAGGGAGTTGGGTCAGCAGCGGCGTAACTAGACAGTAATTGGCCCATCGCAAGGTGGGCCCCCTTCCAATAAAATAAAGCCTCCCTCGGCCCCAAAAAATAGTTTTATGTGGAATTGTAGATTATAATAAATCACATTAGCATTTCTTATTCTTTTATAAATTTTGTAATACAGATCAACATTTTGTCTGATAAAATTGCTATTATAAACAAAACCATAAACAATATAAACACTTAAAACCGAGCCTAAGCAAACATCGCCATTTAAAACGCTTTCCTCTTACTTTGATCTCTGCGAAATTGTCTATAATTTTCTCAAAGTTTTCTTTTTTAGATTTATTTGTACCTATCTTGTTAAATATTGATTTTACAGAAAAATATGCACATAGCTTTTTTTGTAGAACATTAAATTATGCAAAATAAAGTGACTATTGACTTAACATTTTATTGAATGGTAAGATTTTTAATCAACACTTTTGTTTCTTACCAAATTAATTTTAGGCGGGTGGCCTGTGTGGTGGGCCGCATTTGATTGTGTGCTTGTGGCATTTTGCCACCTAAGCCATCCTATAGTTATGCTGCTGGTTTGGGTGATTGAAATGTCCAAAACTTATAGAATAAAAACCCCTGTATGGTTGTAGAAAATTGAAATTAAGTAGGGATAAATAAAGTATTGAAAGAAAATTTTGTTTTTTAATGTAGCCTGGAAAATTGGATAGCTAATAAATTCAAAAACTAATAGGAATAAGCAATTCATGGTGTACTAGAGAAATGAGATATTAAGAGGAGGTAGGAAGACTACCCTAGATAATCAGAAAATACTATAAATTTGAAAATTGGTTTTAAGAAATGGGAATTCTAAAACTTAGCAAACCAATAGAAAGAATAACTCTTGATGTGTTAGAAAATTGAAATTATTTACAGGCAGATGAAAAAAACCTAAAAATAAAAATTGATACGTTATATCTTATTTTATATTCTAGTACAACATGTTTCCGTGATTTTTCACCATTCTATTAGAAATTTGTGAAATTTTATATGGAATAATTTTTACTAAATTCTCACTTAAAATTATTCCATATAAAACTGTAAGATTTCGCTAACTTTCTAATAGTATGACATAAAATCAATCATCTTTAATACAAATAAGACTTGAAGATGGGGAAAAATCACCGAAATGTGTCGTCATTGTCATAGAAGAAAAACTAAAACATATATAAAATAAGGAGAAGGGAGTAAAAGAGAAGATATAACCTATCAATTATTATTACTCCTTACCAAATTAGAAATAAAGATTAAAGATTTTCTTAAAGGCACTCTATTAGTGTATGGATTACTTTGCTAAAAAGAAGAGATAGAAAAATTAATGGCTATATAGAAGAGACAGATCAATTATAGTATACAGCTCCTATCAACGTATCTCAGTGAACCGTTATGCTTTTTGGAAAACCATGCTTATTTTTTTAAATATGTTTCTGTAACATTATCTATTATTTAATTTATGCTCTTTGGTCAACTGTGATTACCTTTTATCCATTATGTTTCTGTAACACTGTATATTAATTACTTCGGTGGCTGCAAGGTGTAACAGGCTACTCTTTCAGAAGGCTGGACTGCCGATGTTGGGGAGATCGAGGTTTGAATCTCCGTCGGTGTACTGGAGATGGTTTTTACAAAATCGTTTTCTACTCTCCCTTCACGGAAAAGAAGGTACAATTCCTCTAAATATAACTTTACTAATCCTATCTAAAGCTATTAATGTAATGAGTACATAAACATGTATAACTCAAACAAGTAGTAAGAGGTGCTAAAAAAAAGTCTATTACTTTGTTTCTTGTTATCTTGTGATCAAGATTAGACAAAGATTTGAGTTTCCAATGCAATGAGTTTGTTTAGCTAGGTAATGTTTTGTTTTGAAGGTTTATTATATTTTTGTTTATTTATTATGATAATTAGTTTTGTATTGTACAAGAAGTATTTATATAAACAAAAATTGTTAGCTGGGAGTCGAACGTTCTCATTTAATATAATTTTAATGCGGCTTGCCCACGTGACACACATGTCACACATGCAGCAGAAACATGGACAGTGAATGTTAAGAGAAACTAGGAAAGTGAAGGCCACGAGGAATCAAGTTTGTGGGGAGCACGTTAGCAGTCACGAGGAGAAACAAGGATGCCGAAGAAAATATTGGAATTGAAGTATGTGGGGAAAATACTGCAGGGGAGGCCAAGAAAAAGAGTTGGGAGGAGCAGATAACAGAAAGTGTTTCAAGTGAGAGGAGAAGAATGGAAGAAATTAAAGGAGGAATAGTGGTGGAAGGTTAGAGGAAGATGGAGACATTTTACTAAACAGACCCGGCTACAGGCTGGAAACGATGATGATGCCCAAGTGAAGAATGGGTCGAAATGCAAAATCGGGTGTTCCCACCTTGGTCTCACAAAATTCTGTACAGAGGTGGCGCAGGTTTAAAATTAGTAGGATAAATACATATTAATATTTACATTGAGAATAAATAGTTTAAATCAATGAATTGTTATATAATTTAATCATTTTGATGCATTTTTCTATTAATTAAATATAAGACAGTTAAGGGGAAAATGTGTATTAACTAGTAGGTTTTCCAATCCTAGTCTTGTTTTATATTAAACTACACTCCTCACTAAATTTGGTTTTTTTTACCAGTGTTTTCTAAAATGTTTCTGTTAATTTGTTTATTTCATGCAAATGTTTGGATAACCTTGAATTTCACAAAACTTTATATAGTATAAACTTTACATCCATTACTGTTTCCAGCCTGTGGCCTGGTCAGTTTTTTATTCAAGCCATATATTTTCCACTACCGGCTTGGCTAGGCCTGTCGTAGCTTCATGTATCTTATAATATAACTTAAGACTAGGACAGGCACAACATCCAGTCCCCGACTGTTAATTCATCACTGTGGAAGAATAAACCCATATTTTTTATCAAAGATACATTTTTCAGTCATGCTGAGAATTCAACCAGGGACCTTTAGCTCAGTAGACAAACACGCTATCAATTGAGCTAAGATGTCGGTCTATAATATATGCCTAAACAGCTTTTTTTAAACAAAGGTCCCCATGAATGAGTGTTGGTAGATAAATGTGACACTGTGTGTTATGATTTACACAATGCTTAAAGCAAAATGCCAATTAATATGAAACACAGCACACTGATTGCACCAGTAAGCTAAATTTAAAAAAAAAACCTTCTACAACAACCAATATGATAAAAAAAAGTATAGGCCCTACTTTGTTTAGTATAAAGTTCTTGACAGAATCACTTGGTATAAAAAAGCTAGTTCGAAAGCCATGATAAACAGTTGAGCTCTATTCCAAATGTAGAAAGATTTCTGATCTAATTGGGGAAATAAACATTTTACATAAATAACATTAGTGTGCATAACCACTTTGATGGCTAGTTGGCTAATGCGCTAATTTGGTGTTGAGCCAGACTGCCGAAGAGGGAGATCGAGGTTTTAATCTCGGTCGGGTGAAGTGTTTTTTTTTTTCCTAAATGATTTTCTACTCTCCTTCCACACAAATACAGGTTCACTTCCTCTAAATTCAACCTTCCCAATCCCTAATCCATTGGCGTAATTAGTACTTAAAAGCATACAACCCAAACGGGTAGTAAGACGTGGTGCTAAATATACTGATCACTGATCATTGATTAAATAAGAATGAATAATTGATTTAGGCCAATTTTTTAGCATCGTGTCTTACTATCTGTTGAAGTTATACACAAATGTAGGCCTACTAATTATGCTAATGAGTTTGGGATGAGGAATGTTGGATTTAGAGGAAGTGGACCTGCATTTGTGTGTGGGGGTTTTTGACCAAAAAAAACCTCATTACAGCCGACCAGGATTTGAATTTCAATGTCTTTGTCATCAGCAATCTAGTATATTGCGAGAGTGAAACCTTAATGGCCACCGAAGCAAATATGCAAATTTGTTTTTGAATTGGAGAGACAGTACAATTTTTGTTTTTTAATCAAAAGAAGGGTTTTTATAATAGAGAGAGGATGTAATTTATTTTTAAATTGGGGGTGCGGGATGCAAGGGGGGGTAGTGAAATCACATATAGTTTAGGTTAAATGCTATACAAGGCCAAGTTTTGAAATTGTTATTGATCCACTGGGGGCAAAATTAATCTCATTTCAAACTATTCTTCTAAAAACTTTCTCTTTAAAATCCTTAAGAACGACATACTCCATTTGGTCTCTTGATATGATGTAAAATTATTGCTTATAAGGTGACAACACACATTTGGTACCATTCTGTGACAATTTTATTTGGATAAATAATTTTAAATACTCATAAATGCAAATTGTGAATCTATAGGCCTATTTGAACAAAAAAGTATTACTATATTACTAATCCTAAATATAAGCTTAAAGTATATAGTCAAATAAGCCGTGCCATCAAAAGTTTGAGGGGGTCATTTGGAAGTCACATTTGGCCATTTAAGTGGATAATCTGTAGCTGTATTTTGTAGAAAAGACCTTTTAGAAAATAAAAAATGTTCTTCCTATGAAAATTTAAATGTAGCTTAGAAGAACAAGCGAAGGGTGACTTTCAAGGAAGGGTAGGTATTAATGACAAAATGGAGAGATAACGGAAAAGTGCCTTTAATTATCATCGAACAACCCTTGTCCAGACATAATAACTTCAGCGTGCACATTGACGCCAAAGGTGGAGTTGTCAGTAGAATATTCTAGTTATTGTTGCAGTATAACTCAACCACATTTTGGCCTGAATTAGTGAGTTATACTTTTTTACAAGGGTTAGCAACCTTTTATTAGTGTTGTTTCGAAGTATTGTTGAAAGTCGCACAGTGTGCCAACCAAACTAAGGCCCACCCAAATCGTTTATAGTTTTATACTAGTTAACTAGTACAGTTATATTAAAACAAATTTAAGTTGATTTTGTAAAATGTAAATGTAACAACATTTTTTCTAAATCAAATACATTAAATAACTGCTGTTTCTTGAATATCTAATATTTTAATATAAATCAGAGATATCAGAATAAATACAAAAGTTATAAAATGTATTTTGCAAAAATTAAGTTCTGAAGACATTTTTGTGAAATTTTGCCAATGGGCAAGGGTGTCATTGAAAATCGTTCCGCGTGCCAAGAGTGGCATGCGTTCTGTAGGTTGCCAACCCCTAACTTGGTATATAATGTGTGCCATGATGGCTCAAACATAAACCTTATTCTTAAGAAGTAGGGAGTGTTGGAATGTACACTGCGCTTACACTGAAAGTAGCAAGCTTACCTTGTCTATGGCACAGTTTATATTATAAGGCCATACTGTAATTGGTGTAGGTGAGACTGTTACCTGCTTTGGTGGCAGCATGGTTTAAGGTGTCACAATAGACTGGTTGCCGATGACAGGGAAATCAAGATTCAAATCCTGGTCGGGTGTAGAGAGGAGTGATTTTTTCCAAATAGTTTTTTAATGTCGCTCCACTCAAATGCAAGTATTATTATTATTAGCAACGCGTCTTACTACCCGTTCGGGTTATACGCACTTACGCTAATGTGTAATGGTAGGGTGATTGTGACCCACATTCACAAGATGTCTGGTCAGAGGTGAAGGAAGGGTTTGGTAATCAGATAAATCTGTGCCGGGACCGAGGATTGAACCCCGACCGCCAGCACAGAAGTCCAACACCTTACCCCTAGACCGCCAGGTCACCAAATTGCCAAATTATAAAATTCAAAGAAATTGTTTAAGCTATAAAGACATAAGTAGGTCCTACATATATTTTTGCAGGATTTATATAAGGTACGACCTTTTTCCTTTTAGGTCAATCAATTAATCATTTTGTTTAGAGTGGAATCTCGTCCATCCAGATAATCCTGAAATTAAAGGAAAAGGTGGGGGTGCCAGCCCTTGCACTCGCCAGCAGCGCACATCCGTATGTTGGAAAATTCGGCCGAAACAGACGTTTGTTGACATAACACAGTATTAGCTCTGAACAAGTTACAGCATACTCTACGGTACTAAATAAAGTTCTGTACCACTGATACCGATAGAGTTTTAGTTCAATATAGCAGGTTACTGTACTCACCCTACATCTACAGTATCGTAATTAATTAATCTAGGCCTATGTGAAAGATTTTTTTTAAATAATCAATTTATTTGTCCCATAAAAATTTGTTACAAAAAAAATAATATTTTTAAAATCAAAGTTTCAGTCCAGATAAACTGGAAATTCGGATCAATGAGGGCCAGATATATGAGATTCGACTGTTAAGTTATTTATGATGATGGTTAAATAATAATTTGTAAGGAGTGGAAGGTCAGGAGTTTCTAGGACCTCTGTGTTTACATTGTTTTCTAATAAGAATGGAAGTGTGAATATTTTAAAATAATCCTCATTATTTCTAGCCAATCATATGGAGTTGATTGCTATAGATCTTAATTTCACAAATAGAATAGACTACAAATTTTAACAAGTTATTTATTATTACTACCCGTTCGGGTTATACGCACTTACGCTAATGTGTAATGGTAGGGTGATTGTGAGATGAAATGGAGGACCTACAGTTTAACGTGGAATCCGAACCACGGTGGAGGCATGGCATTCCTCACATTCACAAGATGTCTTGTCAGAGGTGAAGGAAGGGTTTGGTAATCAGATAAATCTGTGGCGGGACCTAGGATTGAACCCCGGCCGCCAGCACAGAAGTCTGACACCTTACCCCTAGACCGCCAGGTCACCTTTAACAAGTTAATTATGTCAATGTGTCTGACCAAAAAATTAAAAATTGACAAGTATTCTAGGTAAAATTAAATGGATCAGCCCTCTTTTTGTGTGTCCTTAAATTAATGTGCAAGATGCAGTTATTAGTACTAGTACCAAACAAAGAGACTTAATTAGGCTAGTTTCTAAGCATCTCTAGGCCTGAATATGTATAGCTTTGATTGTAAAATTGATCCCAAATGAGCTTGAAATTAGATGTATTGTAAATGAACTGTAAACAATAATAAGAAAATATATATTGGTATTAAAAAAATTGTAATTGAAATTTTATTCTGTTTCCAAATATTTGTCAAGATAGCATATCATTTAACCCGGCAGTGATGTGTGGGGTGTGTACCACACCCCAACCTTTTTTGTTATTGTAATAGCTGATAGATGGCAGTCAGTAGAACTCTACGAGAGTTCATATACCTTTCAACCAATCACAATAGAGTGCATTGCTCCTTATTTGATGATTTCAGTCAAGTGTGAGAGTTCAGCAGACACGAACAAACGTGATTGGGGGTTTCACACACACCACACCACTCACGTTACTAAACTGTGATTTCAAAAGTAAGTATTTATCATTATTTTATTGCAATTTAAAAATATGTATGCACTTTACTTATTACAAAGTTGTATGATAACTTTAGACTGTACATAAAATAATTATGTTTTTATCATATATTCATTCATACATACAGTCAACTCTCGATTCTATGACCTTTCCCGGCTCCCTGGAAAAGGGTTGTTATTGGAATTTTAACCGATTTTGTTCAACCCCCGACCCTCAAACGCAAAAATTGCATTTTTTAGACAACACGTGAAAAAAAACCTACCTATTTCTTGAAGAAGTCCATTATGGATGTCTGCTTCTTCTTGGCACCAGTTTTCTCTATGAAGTCTTTCGCATTATAGAACTGGTAACACAGCTCTTCGCTAGCGCCCTCACCAGTGGCGGCTCGTGTATAGGCATTGCGGAACTGCAGCACCCCCTGTTTCCACTTGATATTATCGATAACATTTAATATAATGAGTCCTTTTTTCTTTAATTCTTTATTTATTTTTGTAGTACAATATATATATTCCTTAAGCTTAATGTCAGTACTTCAGTAGCCATCCCCCAGTTTATGAAAAAGATACAAAAATCTTTGTATGGAACTGTGCGCTTCACAGTGCCAGTGACATGGTGTTTGACTGTTGTGCACATGCACACATAGGAGGAGTGGGGAGGAAGGCGGGACTGCCAGATAAAGAGAGCACTGTTGCTCTCACAGTGCCGGCTCTGGCGTGATGGTGGAAGGAAGTGTTTTTTTTACTCAGCGTGTGTTGCTCTTAAAAACCATGTACCATATTCTTGAATGTGATAAAGTGTGGAAGAGTGTAGAATTAGATTAATTATTCTGCTTCCAGCTATTCTATTTGATTAATTTTTTTTCAGTTCTTTTATTTAACAGAAAGACTAAATGCACTTGCAGTACTTTCAATGTAGAAAAATTTCCTCAATTGTCATCCAGAGATCAAGGAGAAGATTATTGAACTTTTTGCGCAAATTAGAAGAATGGATTTAATTTTTAAATTAATAAATCAAGCTTGACCTGTAACAATTTAAGTTTAAGTAAAAAAGTTTGTTTTTTGGTTAAGATTTTATCAAGTTCCTGAATAAATTTTCTTTTTATACATGTTTTTTTTCCTTTTACACAATTTTAAAACAAAGAGTCAGTACTTCAGTAGCCATCCCCCAGTTTATGAAAAAGATACAAAAATCTTTGTATGGAACTGTGCGCTTCACAGTGCCAGTGACATGGTGTTTGACTGTTGTGCACATGCACACATAGGAGGAGTGGGGAGGAAGGCGGGACTGCCAGATAAAGAGAGCACTGTTGCTCTCACAGTGCCGGCTCTGGCGTGATGGTGGAAGGAAGTGTTTTTTTTACTCAGCGTGTGTTGCTCTTAAAAACCATGTACCATATTCTTGAATGTGATAAAGTGTGGAAGAGTGTAGAATTAGATTAATTATTCTGCTTCCAGCTATTCTATTTGATTAATTTTTTTTCAGTTCTTTTATTTAACAGAAAGACTAAATGCACTTGCAGTACTTTCAATGTAGAAAAATTTCCTCAATTGTCATCCAGAGATCAAGGAGAAGATTATTGAACTTTTTGCGCAAATTAGAAGAATGGATTTAATTTTTAAATTAATAAATCAAGCTTGACCTGTAACAATTTAAGTTTAAGTAAAAAAGTTTGTTTTTTGGTTAAGATTTTATCAAGTTCCTGAATAAATTTTCTTTTTATACATGTTTTTTTTCCTTTTACACAATTTTAAAACAAAGGCTAAAAAATTTTCTGGAGCATCAACAGCACTAATTTTAGCTATGAGCGCTTAAGTGCTCTTGAGTAGACGTCCCGGCTTTCAGAACATCCTTTGTCGTAGGAATACCTTCTGGCTCTTCTTCCATTTCTTCCTCCCCCTCTTCATCAATGGACTCCTGCTGCTCCATGATTATATTGGCACTATCGAGGGTGCCCCAAACTGTGATGTCATCGTCTGCTGCTATGTACTCCTTATACGTGCAGTCCGGGGCTAATCTCTGCCATGTTTCAGCGTTGCATGGCCGAGTGAAAGTCAGGTGGGCAGTCGAAGGTGCTGTTGTTGGGCTAGGCTGCGGTTCCATGGAGGGGCCCCACCTGCAGTGCTGTGAAGGAGCCTGGCTGGGAGCTGGTGTCCACTGGCAGTGGGTCATCTGGGTCTTTGGCGCTGGCAGCGGCGGGAAACACGCAGACAGCAGCCTCTTCGTTGACTGGTAGGACAAAGTGGGTGTGTCGGAAGCGGTTGGCGATTACTGCCAGTCTCATGGCCCTCCAACTGGCGAAGATTCCTTCCATGGTCCTGAACATATCCCACTTTTTGACCTCCTTGCCCATTTCGAGATTCCACACCATCCTCCGTACAAGCATCTCGCGGAACTTCACTTTCACTTGCTGAATTATCCCCTGGTCGAGGGGCTGAAGCATGCTGGTGGTGTTCTTTGGCAGAAACACCAGTTCGATTTTCCTGAGTTTGTCTAGAGCAGGATGTGCGGGGCAATTGTCAATGAAGAGTGCGATTTTTCTATTTGTGGCATCCATCTTCGAATCTAAGCCTTATTAAAATAACAAGGCAGGATGTTTACCTTGAAACTCTGAGGTTTCTTGAACTTCCTGATCACGATGGGCTTCATCTTATCCCTGCCGTCTATGTTGCAGCACAGAAGGACAATGAGACACTCCTTACTCCTCTTCTGCACCCTTGCACATATCCCCTTTCACACCAAGAGTTTGATCTGGCATGAGGTTGAAGAACATCCCCAGCTCGTCAGCGTTGTATACATCTTGAGGCTGATAGTGCCTAAGGATGTTTTGGAGCAATGGCATCCCCTCCCTCACCAGTGTTGGGTCGACGGATGTGCTTTCACTTCGATGATCTTGTGGTTGGATATTCTTCGACACTTTGAAACGCTCTCTCCACCCACTTAAACACTTACAATTTTCTACCTAACATCAGGGCAAATTCATCGACCTTCCTTTGCATCAACGGTCCATTTATAGGTATATTTTGCGCTCTATGCTGGCTGAACCACTCCGGCATAGCCTGGTCCAAATATGCATGTGTTGGTTGCACCATTCTAATTTTTGGCCTTCCTTCTGCACTGCATTCACAATTTCTTTTCTCAATGTGAGAATCGTGAAAGTGTAGACTTCGGGATGCCATGCCGCCGCGCAGTCTTTGTCTTTGTAATCTTCTTCTCATCCACTTCCTGGATGATCTTGTTCTTCTTCATGAGTGTCAAGAAGGTCCTCTTTCCACTCATTTCATCTAAATTATAAGTTTGTATCAAATAAAAAAAATAGTGTGGGTCATCAAAAATTGTTCACAAAATCAATAATAAAAATAAAAATTGCAAAAACAAGCCTGGCGTGTGATGTAGCGGCAGTCACGCTCAGGGAAACATTGTCCTGCTTGTGGGAAGGGGTAGACAGAGTCAAGTGCTATTGGCTGGTGTCTATTTTTATACCTGACCCACACCAGTTAATAGCAATAGAGCTCTCACAAAGATAACCCAAATAAGTGCAACAAACACATTTTTCAGCCAATTCCCTTAAAACTTTTGACCCCCCCTCATTTTTTACGGTTCCCCAAAAAAGAGTCGTTAGTTCAAGAGGGACTCTATTCTCGGAGTCGTAGAATCGAGGGTTGACTGTATATATAGTGATGAAAATAAATAAATCTATTTTTTTTTGTAAGTTTTCAATGTTTATTTTACAATTGTTTTTTTTCCAGATGGATCAAAATGGGCCTGAAGCAGAAAGAGTAAGGGGTCTTATTAGGAAATTATAAGAAGAGGATTCAGTTAATTTGGATGATGATGATGATGATGATGATGATGATGAAGAGGACTATATTTTAGAAAGTTTGCATGATTCTCAATCAGAGCAGGATGAAGATTTTAATAATGAAGAGGAAGGAGATATTAATTCATCATTTTATCTGGGCAAAGATGTAATTACAAAATGGAAGAAAGAAACTCAGCCTTTGAATGTCAGAACTCGAACTCACAATATTATTTATCACCTTCCTGGTGTGATTGGCAAACAAAAATTACCCTGACACCAATAGATTGCTTTTTTCATTCGTAACTACCAAAATGATACTGATTTGGTATTATTCACAAATTTGTGAATTGTGCGCAGAAAGAGCGCTATAAACAACAGTAAGTGGTGAAGAAAACAAACAAAAGGGAAATAAAAGCAGTTTTAGGCCTTCTCTATTTATCTGGAACACACAAGGCAAGTCATTTGAATTTTAAAGAGCTTTGGGCAGATGATGAAACTGGGGTTGAGATTTTTAGATTAACAATATGCTTGCAAAGATTTCGTTTTTGACTACGGTGTCTTAGGTTTACTACAGTGACTCTCACGAAGCTAGAAAATAAGTGGATAAGTTATCAGCAATCCAAAATTCACTTTAAGAGTTTGTTCAACTGCAAGATGCACTACTCTCCAGGAGAATATGGAACTCTGGATGAAAAGCTATCTAAGCATGAAGGGGACGCTGTCCATTTCGTATGTTCATTCCAAACAAGACTGCCAAATACGGGATTAAAATGTTTGCGTTAGTTTATTCTAGAATGTTTTACACAGTCAAACTAAAAGTTTATGCAGGAAATCAGCCAGAAGGCCCTTCAAAGTTAGTAACAAGATTGATGATTTGATTGAAAGCCTTAGTATATTACCAATTTATAAATCTGGAAGGAATGTCACAACTGATAATTGGTTCACAGGTGTCAGCATTGCTACAAAGTTGTTGGAGCACAATCTCAGGATAGTTGGAACTTTATTTAAGAACAAGAGAGAAATTCCCCCATCATTCACAAAACGCACGGGGAAAGGCGGCTCATTCTAGCTCAATTGGTTTTGATAAAGATAAAACATTAGTTTCATATGCGCCAAAGATTGGGAAAGTTGTCCTGCTATTGTCAACAATGCGCCATGATGCAGCCGGTGATCATTCAACTGATGAGAAGGCCAAAAGTGAAATCAATACCTTTTATAACATGACAAAATGTGGTAGACAAACTGAGTGCTTCTTACAATGTGTCCAGAAACAGTAGGTGTTGGCCTCTGACCATGTTCTTTGCACTTGAATGAAGGTGGCGAGTATAAATGCCTAAATTATTCACGAAGCAAACATCAAAACAAACAAAATTTGAAGAAAGTTTCTAATGAATTTGTCAATGGCACTGCTCAAAGAGTATATTTCAGACAGGCAGAAGGCAAATCTTCCAAGAGAGCTGACCTCAAAACTAAAACAACATGCTTCAGAACCAACATCAAGCAAAGAACCCATACAGATAAAACTATAGTATGATTTTGTAGGAAGAACAGTAGAAGTTAGTTACTAAAGTTACTAAAACAATGCTAATATATTCATACATAAAGTCATGTCATCAGTAGATATTACTTTTGATAGATATTATCAATACCTATCAAATAACACAAATAATATAAGAAAATATTATCAATGTTGGCCGCAAGGAAATATGTTTTGATTTTCTCTACTGTTCTTCCAACCAAAATCAGGGTATATCTACCCAAAGTCGTTGTTTCGCATGTCCTAAAAGTAAAGATCATAAAACAAAGAGTACACATGTCATAAATGTGACATACAATTGTGTTTAAAACATATCTTTCCTGTGTCTAAGGGTTGTTCGGCACCAATATTGCTAAAAGAAGATTCTAAATGAAAAGTAATAGTAATAATAATATTTAGCACCGCGTCTTACTACTCGTTCGGGTTATACGCTTTAAGTACAAATTACTCTAATGGATTAGGAATTGGGAAGGTTGAATTAGAGGAAGTGAACCCGCATTCGTGTGGAGGGAGAGTGGAAAACCCTTTAGGAAAAACCACCCCCAGTTCACCCGACCGAGATTCAAACCTCGGATCTCCCAGTCCTCAGCAGTCGAGCTCGAGTCGACAAGCGCGTTAGCCAACTACGCCACCGAGGCGGGTTAAATGAAAAGGTTTTTTTTGCTGTAATTTTCATACTTTTAACAAACTAATCCTTATAAAAAATTCTTATTCAGGCAATTAAAATAAACATTATATATATATTTATATATATATAATTTTGGTATAATATATTTATAATAATGTGAAAAAAAAAAACATTTCAGAAAAGGGAGGGGAAAGTTCACTTTGTTTTATTATTTCTATAATTGTATAAAAATATATAAGGTGGCAAACTTGATGGGTTTTTTTTAACTTCTAAATATTAACAAATATCACTCGTTTATCATTTTGCTAAAATATTTTATTATTAAATCTAAATCAGGTATGGGGTTCCTCACACCTCACCACACTTCTGGTGTAATTTTTCAATGCCACACCACCGCTGGGTTAATTCTTGTAATAGTTTATTAGACCAAAAGATTAAAAATGTTGGTCACAAAATAAATCACACTTGAATGACATAAAAAGAATGTCACCCATTGCTATTTTCTATAAATATGCCATATTTTAACACCATATTATGGATAAAATATGTTGTAAAGAAAGGAAATCATTATTACCATTTCTTAACCTCTCAAAAAATTGCACAGTGTAATGATGAATGTTAAATAATGTGTAATGCGCAGTAATTTTTTTGTTTGTTTACCGCTTGCTCAATAATATACACGACTATCATTACGTTTCTTCATATTACGAACTATGACGTAATCGCTTGTAGTTGCCTTTGTAGTTGTTGCACAATGTTGACAAAAAATACAAATGTCATTAATTTAATAGCGGACTGAACATTTCCACGACCTCAAACGTTTATTCTAGTGGTAAACAGAATGTGAGCAGAGTGACAACTGTAGAAATAATAACTAAATATAGCCATAATAAAAATAAGTAAATAATTAATAAATGCGCTTGAACAAGATGTAACCATAGTGAAAATAAGTAAATAATTAATAAATACGTTTAAAACACTTGATTAGTACAAATTATCATACAAATTGGAACCATATTAAGGAAAATAGCCAAGTGTGCTTGTGCCGCAATTTCAAATATAGAAACTGTGGCACCTTAAACTTGGCGATTTTAGACGACTAGTTGCATGTCTGATATAAGTTCAAGGTCAAATATCTTAAAATTTCTAGAAGATCCAGGTTCCAAGAATATGTAGGGTTGTTGTAGGTACCTAGTACTACCTACACGACCAAGTGCGCTCGTGCCGCATTTTCTAATATAGAAACTGTGGCACCTTAAACTTGGCGATTTTAGACGACTAGTTGCATGTCTGATATAAGTTCAAAGTCAAATATCTTAAAATTTCCAGAGGATCCAGGTTCCAAGACTATTTAGGATTGTTGTAGGTGCCTAGTATATAGAAATTATTATAAACAGCATGTCATATTATATGGTTGATGATTTTAAAATTTAGGAACAATTTTAACTGGCGATAACGATATTCGATCGGCAACTAGGAAAAGTATACAGTCTGGAAATACATGCTATTACTCGGTCGGTAAGTTGTTAACATCTCGCCTGCTGTCAAGGAGTGTAAAATTTAAACTATACACTAACGTGTTTTACCGGTTGTTCTCTATGATGGTAAAACATGGTATCTTACTTTATACAACCAAAACAAATTTACTGTGTTCTAAAACAAGGTACTTAGAAATATATTTGGACCAAAGAGGGATGAAGAAACTGGGGATTGGATTACACGCCTTAAAATAGTTTTAAGACAGTGTTAGTGTTATTGAATATAGTAGATTATGGTGAGCAACACACGCAGCGCGAATAAAACCATTAGACGCATTATAGCACCAGAGCCATGGTTCGGGATCTCTATAAGGGTTAGGAGAAACAGTGTTAACTTCTCTGCTAAACACATTAGCACTAATGTAGTGTTTTATTTAATTTTTGTTTTTTAAAATCTCAATTCATTTGCATTCACCTTTTTTTATTTTAGAAAAGTTGCTTTAAAATCTTGAAAATTGAAATTTAAAATACGCCATTATTGTATTTATGAGTTTGTTGCTTTAAAAACGTAAACATTTAAATTTAATATCTTTTTTTTTAATGAGATTGCTTTATTTAATATTAAGTTTGAGAGCTTTTAAAATGTGTATTTATAAATTTGTTCATAGCCTGTGTCACAATCACCAAATGTGAACGCTACAAGCACAAGTTGGATTAAGTTTTGGCTGGCAAATTTGTATTTATCTTTGAACGTATTGTGCCTTTTCGGGATGTTCTTAACACAAATAAGACACAATAATGGCATGCACCAATTATTTGTAATAATTCTTTGAATACCTATTAAAATATTTGCTAGACCTGTTAGTTAATGTGAATTTATTACCTACTCAAGCCATTTGAAACTAAATACTTTGTGGTTTAAACTACATTAGCCTACATTTACTTCACAAAGAAGTGTATATATCCTCATAATTATGTTTCTATCTCTTGCTATTGAGCATAAAGTTCCGAGATCTAAAATTAGAGCTAATGAAATAATGTATACAAGATAACCAATTACAAATGTACTTGGCACAGTTTTGCACTTTAGTACTTATTATAGTTTTGCATTAAGTTGATAGTATTAGTTTGTCATCCACCTAGCGCTCAAATTCCTGTACTAGCTATACAGACTTTGGTGTGATCATACTACAGAGCGCTACTATTATATACTTTTATTATCTATGACCAGAGATCATAGAGATTAGAGTATTTTCATTATCTATCACTGCTTTAGAAAAAAAAAAAATTAATTGAAGTATTTTTCGCATGCTGCTCAATGATATTAAGAGTATAACATTTCTTCAAAATACCTTAAAAGTTGTATTCATAAAAATTAATAGTTATCTATATCTACATCCAAAATGACAGCCTTTGAAGGTAAATATATAGTGATTAATTAATACAAGTTACATGATGAAAAGTAAAAGAATTTGGACATTTTACCTAAATGTCTTAGTTCGAATTATTCTAAGAATTTTGAAGTAATTTCACTAATTGTAAGCCTACGCTTGTCGCGCATTTAAAAACTGTTAATATAGATAATTCTGTCCCAATATTCCTGAGTTACCAAATACCAATGGCCCAGCCATTAAAACTTGAAAATATTCCAATCGTTCAACACCACTGGTGAACCCAAGTAGGATTTGGGATGGGAGTAAGTAGTGCTTCTAACCCTCCTCATCTCCCTCAAGATGCAACTAATTGTTACATTTAATTATAAACATTTAAAGCTCTTATAATTTAGAACACTTCAAAGGGGTCGATTGTTAGATATACTAATTTTATGACTTTTTTTTAAAGGCCAGTCTACAACCAACATACCCGCTTGTCAGTCGGACTTGCAACTACACAATCGCAAATGCACTCGTAATTACGATTTTATTAAATACAAAATAGACTGTACAATGAAAAGTCGTAAAACATAATTTCAACCAATAGGAACAAACATCAATGATGACTATAAAAGTCAAATTCATATTAATGTTTTCAAATAGGAAATAAATATTTAAAAAATATTTAAATGGTTAAATTCGTGTGATTTTAATTGAAAATCCTGTATTAATTACTATACATTTCCAACCATTTTTGTCATAAACCAAATAACTTCATATTATTTGATTTTAGTAGGCCATCCATATTTGTTTTTTGATTGGCTGAACGCAAGCCAATGCAACTACATAAACGCAAGAGATGGACAAAGTTCATCTCCTTCCGACAAGCTGGTCCGACAGTTCTGACATACGATTGTGTTTGCGTAAGCTATTGTAGACAGACAAATTTACGTTATTGCGTAGTTGCGATTCCGACAAGCGGGTGCGTTTGGTTGTAGACGGGCCATAAAGATAATATAACACGAAAATTGAAAAGTGCCCCAAAAGTTCTTATTAAAATAAAGTGTAAGGTCACTATACAAAATATCTCCAGTTTAAATCATCCTCCCCCTGCCTCTTGCCTCCAAACAAAATATTACTTTGTCATAATATAATATATTGTAGATAGTATAAAATTGAACTTTATTCATTGATCCCAAAATCATAATGATTATCTCTAATGAGCTGAATACTCTTAAACTCACTGTTTATTGAGGGAGTAAAAAACACCAAAAGGCAGGAGAAACTAAATATATACTAGTAACAAAATAAAGCTACTTACTTTAAAATCCCTTCTTTGTACTTGAAACAAGCCTGCATTTACTTATCGATGACATTAAGTTTTATTTAAAAGTGGTAGGCCTAAGTGTATTTATTGTTGTGAACATTGAAATATGTTCCAAATATTTAACAGAAGACAGTTTTGTTCCCTATTATTGTGGACAACTAGAAGATTTGTTGGTTATTCTTCTTCTGATGTCGAAATTGTAGTAGTGACTATGTTGATCAAGCCAGGGAAAAGTGGATACCAATGTGATATTAATGAGAAAAGAGGTTGAGGTTTTTTTTTATACACTGAGGATTTGATCCTCAACAATATAAAGTTTTTTGTATACTTTAGATTGAGTTATGATTAGAAGATAATGTATGGTCTGGTCTCATTTGGAGGCCTCACTGAGTTTGGCACTAAATAAATTAATATCCTATCAATAATAATAATTATTATTATTAGCAGCACCGCATCTTACTACCCGTTCGGGTTGTACGCACTTACGCTAATGTGTAATGGTAGGGTGATTGTGAGATGAAATGGAGGACCATACAGTTTAACGTGGGATCCGAACCACAGTGGAGGTCTGGCATTCCCCACATTCACAAGTTGTGATTAATACACGTCCTGTCAGAGGTGAAGGAAGGGTTTGGCAATTAGATAAATCTGTGCTGGGACCGAGGATTGAACCTTGAACCCCCAGCACAGAAGTCCGACACCTTACCCCCTAGACCACCAGGTTACCCCTATCAGTAATAAATACTCATCTGTTTACCTGTTAGACTAGATGCTCACTAATTTCAGCCTATGCTTTACCCTTGTACTTATGTCACAATAAGACACAGTGCTAAATAAATCAATTAAAAAAAATTACCTCTTCATAAGGACCTATTTCACAATTCGAATCACTACAGTAACAATACCGCATCATCAGGAGACTTTAAGAGTAAATCAGAGTGGGTAGTGGGGATAGGATACAACCACCATGACACTATCACACCTGTATTTTTGTTTTCAAAGCAGAATGAAAATAACCACACTATATGTATTTGATACTATGGTGCTACAACAGATGCTGGTGTGCGCAACTAAATATTATAGCAAGGAAAAAAATATATATATCCCGTACACATACAGTACTCTACTGTTTCGGTGTGCGAGGACAAAAAATGTAGAAACATATCTATAAAAAAAAATTGAGGTAGTAGGACTAAATAGGGAAGGATGATTACACAGGGCTGCCACACACCTGGAATAAACTAATGGAACATTTCGAAATTAAAGTGGATTCTATAATTTGAGTCATTTTTAACTTTAATAAACCAAGTACATAGGCGTTCATATCATTTTATGACTGAGTTAAGTGTTGCCATGGGTTAAACTTCAAAGGATCAACTATTAATCAATTTTAAATTATCTTTATCTTAGGTTTAATCACGTATATTAATTAGGATGCGTGTTTTTCTTTAGAATTTGGAGTGCTGGCTGAGATTGGCAAAGCTGTTGAAGAAATGGACTGGTTGTGAGTAATTATAATATTGATTGTAATTCATTAAAAAAAAGTTTTATTATTAAATACATATATAATAATTATGCTAATGAGTTAAGGATGAGGAAGGTCGACTTTAGAGAAAGTGACCTGCAT
Organism: Timema douglasi; assembly: GCA_901482245.1. Lineage (NCBI taxonomy): Eukaryota > Metazoa > Arthropoda > Insecta > Phasmatodea > Timematidae > Timema > Timema douglasi. The sequence goes on from CABEEJ010001584.1 coordinate 115,095, forward strand.
TTGCATGGAGGAAGAGTGGGGAACCATTTAGGATAAACCACCCTCTGTGCACCCGACCTGAATTCAATCCCCTATCTCCCCGTCATCGGCTGTCTAGTATATTGCGAGAGTGACGCCTCAGACCATGCGGCCACCGATACAGGTCATGTTATATAGGTGGACCACTGAATATCTCTTACACTGTCACATACAGGCTGCCCACAGACGTGCAGTCAGAGGCTATTCCTCTTATCCTCGGTGGGGGTGACGTGCTCATGGCGGCAGAGACCGGCAGTGGAAAAACTGGGGCTTTCTGTATACCTATCATCCAGATTGTCTGGGAGACACTTAAAGACCTGGAGGCGGGGAAAGGGAGTAAAATAATACAACAGACATGTGAGTTGCATTAATTGGTTGACTACTTTTAAGATATTTTGCTTGGAAGCAACAATTTCAGGTGTTTTATTTGTTTAGTTTTTAGAAGAGAAAAAACTTTATTTAATATAACTTTTTTCCCCCCTTAGCTTTGCATCTTACTACCTGTTAAGGTTACATCCATAATATTTACTAATTATGCTAATTATTTAATTATGAGGAAGGTAGAATTTAAAGGAAGTATAACCACATTTGCGTCGAAGCAGAGTGGAAAAAACATTTAGGATAAACCACCCACCATACACCCAAACAGGATTCAAATCTCGATCTATGCTAATGATTTAAGTATAAGGATGGTTTAGTTTAAGGGAAGTATACCCACATTTTCTTCAAGAGAAAGGGTAAAAACATTTAGGGAAAACTACCCTCAATACACCTGACGGGGAATTGAACTCCGATCTTCCTTGTTTTCAGCGATCTACTCTATTGCAATGAGTGACATTTAACTAATCATGTGAAGCGTTAAGCTGATACTCCATCAGGATCTGGAAAATAAAGGACTAATTGTTAAAAAAATATATATAAATCTTTGTTAGTATTGTCAACCAATATAAAATTATTCGGTGATTATTCATTTAATTGGTCCAAAATATGAATCTATACAGTAAACGGCCAATACTATAATAATGTTATCCATCACTTTAGATAGTGTAATTCAATCATATGGTCCTCTCATCCAACATCATCTGTTTCCATTCTAGAGATAATTATTCATGTTTTGTTTATTTCATATTTTATTTGAGTACAATGGCAATGAACAATCGGTTTATAATTGCTTGCAAAATTAGTGATGATATGTCCTATTTATTTGAATGAAATTGTTATATAACTAACTTAACTGAAGTGATTATATCTTCCACAACACTAATGGGCTTACAAAATTGTAATCAAGATAAATTAGACTTGAATATCTTGTAGTTTCTTCAATGTTTTAATTTCAATGTTTTAATTTCAGAGCTGTATTTTTATTAGGTGTGTCACTGTCTTTTGACTTGAATGTTCCCTCGAAGCAGACTTTTGTTTCATTGGGTGCTACATCAAGTTTCAGCTAAAACATTTTATTGTTTAAAGGAAAGTTTAGTCATATCCGACACCTTAGCTCAGTCGTTAGAGTGTCTGCCTACTGAGCTAAGGGTCCCGGGTTCGATTCCTAGCATGGCCAAAAAATTTATTATCTGGTGAAATATGGGTTTACCCTTTCACTTTGATAAATTGTTGGCCAGAGACTGGATGTTGTGCCTTTCCTAGTCTTAATTTAGATTATAAGCATATGAAGCTACAACAGGCCTAGCAAGCCAGTAGTGGGAAATATATGGCTTGAATAAAACAGTGAGCTAGGCCACAGGCTTGAAACAGTAATGAGTGTAAAAAGTTTTAATCTTTCACTTTTTAACTATTGATTTAACTTTTAGAAATGATAAATATATTTAAAATGTAATTTCGATTAAATCAATTTTGTATTCATCAAATATACTTGTAATCTACAATACAAATTAAAAATTAAAACTTAAAAACTTTTTCTCAAACATCTGATTTTTATTTTTTAGAATAGTTTCGTGTTTAAAAAGTTGCAAAAATTATACTTTATTTAATTACCTTTTAGAACCAAGACAAAGATCAAGGGACTGCCATAATTTTTCATATAATCGTGCAGCGGAACAAAATTATGTTGTCCAATTTTCTTAAATATGAGAGTGAATTTTGTTGATAAAACAGGAACCAGAATTCAATAAAAATCATTACATATACAAAAACATATTTCATTATAAATTATACAACACTCAACTTTTTTTTTTTTTTCA